>BJBW01010781.1:0-24298 GCA_004320125.1 Scolopax mira
TTTAGATACAGTGCTAAGGGACATGGTGTAGGGGATGTCTTTGTAGAGTAGGGTAGATGGTTGGACTTGATGATCCCAAGGGTCTCTTCCAACCTAGACAATTCTATGATTCTATGATTACAATGAAATCCTTATAATTCTAACCATGACTGGTCTAGTCCTACTGGGCTTCTACCTGCTAAGCCACATTTTGCAAAAAAAAGAGGGAACTACTCTTGATTTCTGCCTTGTTTTCTGCATTTGCAGTATCACATGCTTCACATAAAAAACTTCTTGATATTCAGGCAGTATATTAGTTATAAATGCACCTGTCAACAGAGTATGGAGGCTTCATAATTGCACAAGAGCAGATAATCAGGAAATGAGAACTATGAAAAGTTGACAAAATACCATGACCAGATTAATTACATTCACAGATCCTAAAGGAAATAGCAAGAAAGAATAAAAGGACATCTGATTTTGAATGGTGGAGTTGTTTTCACAGTGACAGTGAAATGTATCCACAGGATATGAATGCTGTAAGATATATCATGAGAGCATTTCCATTTAAAAAACAGATCAAGGCATTTATGAGACTTTTGTCAGTAGTACAAATGACCATGAGAAAGGCCTGAAACATTTAGAAGTGTATTATTTAATATAGGTAGCCCAATATTCAGATGCTTATTGTAATTCTCTGATTTTAACAAGGCAGTTTGTGGATTACCATATGACACAATGGCCACAAAAGGCAAAAGTCTGGCATGAAGAATATTGACAGTGATCAATCTAAATTAAATTTTAAGTAAATGATTGCTCTGTTAACAAGTGGAATGCGATGTGGGCTAAATACCGGCAAGACACATTTCTGCCATATATCCTTCATTGTGTGAAATTTAAAACAATTGTGCGAATTAATTTGGTATTAAGAAAAGCTTGTGGTTTGACATGCAGAGCCATTTAGAATAGAAAAATAGAGAACAATAATTAGTAAAGGCTCTTAAAACTACTGAAGATTATTTAGCAAATACAGCAAAGCATGCTTAGTATTAGGCAGGGAAAAAAAAAGAAGCAGTATCTCTAGTCATAATAATAAAGTTGAATTATTTAGTAGTTAATTTCCAAAACTAAGGAACTTACATATAAAGTATTGAACCCTGATCATGAATGAAAATATGCCACTGAGAATTTTGAGTAACTACATTTGGCACATAATGTGTGTCCTAAGCAAAAACCAAACAACTAAGTTTAGCCTTAGTTTCTATTTCATTTTTTTTCGTTTGTTCATTTATTTGTTTTATTTCTGGAATGAGAGTGATATTTAAAAACCAAAACAACGACAAAAAAACCAACTACCACCCCAAAACCCAAAGCCCAAAGTCACAGATTTGAAATGAATAACTCATGTAGGTTTATTAATTGATGAAAAATGGGGAAAGTGGCCACAAAATTTGAAATACGTGAATAATGCCTCCATCAAAATGAAATGCTTTAATAATCTGCTACTTAAGAATTAATGATTCAGTTACAAAGTTCTCAAGACACTTTTTTCTTTTATACATCTTCCCAAAGGAATACTTGTAGAGAATAGGATGCTCTGATAAAGAACTTGCCAAAACTCAACAAGTGAAATAAAGATATCACTGAAACACAACTGCAGTTTTGCCTGAATTTCTTATCTAAACTTCTAAACAGCAAAGAATGGTAGTTTCATAAAGTACAGATTGATGTGTATCCACTTTATGGGAATAAGAGTAAGATACTTACTTTTCCATTAGATATATAACAGTCAAGATTAAAAGACTCAGTGAAATTAATGCAAGATGAGCAACGTCATTGTAATAGTTCATGAAAGACTTTCACTTGACTTTAATGCACTCACCTGACATCTTTTTCTTAAAGACAAGAATAGATACTAGTTTGAATTAATATGGAATTGGATAAGACAGGATTCCTGTTTTCACTTAACAATTTTAAACAGCAAATTTCAACAACTGAAACTCCACCAATTCTGATAAAATAAAAAAAAATCTGAACCAAATCTCAACAGATCACACAAAATTACTAACCAAGATTAGAAAAAAGAGAGAAAAAAATTCTTAAAAACAATAATTTACAAAATTAATTATTAATAAAACATCTACTTTCATTTCACCCCAATGAAACAAGAACAACCTGAGAAATAAGTTAAATCACTCAAAGGTTAAAAAATGAAATCATAGCACTTTTTGTCATCCAGATGTATTTATTACATGCTCTTAATCAAACATAGATTGTTTCAAAAAGAACTTGAAAAGTTAACTTATTAAAAAAGTAGATGATTATTTTATAGGAGATTTTCTAAAAATAGATCAAAGAAAATGATACTAATAACACAATCCTTAAGATTTAGATCTCAGAAATAAAAACCTGAGTTTTCAGTGTTCCTGAAGTGGTGCCTATTTATTGCATAGTTAAAACAGAATCCAAATTTTGGCTTACATATGTATGCATGTCACAAATATTGACCAGGTAAAGAAAAAGCAACAAAGCGCTTTACTAATTGTTGGGGGCCAGGAGTAGAGGAGTAGGGGAGGGACAGAGAAGGGAGAGGTAGGAAAAAAAAACAACCATGATGGCAAGCATTCAAACTACTAAAACCTGTAATGGAAATCTTTTCACATATTAAGAGAATATTAGACAGAACTGTAAAGCACACTCTCTTTGGGGAATGTATTAATCCTGGAATTTTAAAATAATACAAAGCAGTGGTCAAAAAACAGGAGAGAAAAGAGGAGAATACTCTAAAAAAATAATAATAGAACAAACAAAAAGTAGAGAGCATATGTTATAAAAAGAATAAAAGAGCACCTGGTAAGAGACATACAAGTTAAATTATCTGCTGGTTTAAAATGAGTTTGGAAAACCAAAACCCAATTGTATTTTGACAGTTCCACGATTAAGAAGATAGGGATATGATGATAAACATATCTTAAGGACTGAAAACTGTACTGCCGCATAACAGAAATCTCTAAACAAAGATATATTGGTACATTGGCCACTACAACAATAAATGTAGATGACACATAATGAAAGCATGAGAAGTCCAGGAGCAAAATCAGGAATTTTGCCTACCGATACAGCTCATCTAGAATACTGTATACAAGTCCTGTCAGGAAGAAAACTAACCACACATAACCAAACAAAAAACAAACAAAAAACCAAACAAACAAACAAAAAACCCACAAAAAAAGCCACAAATCCCTGAAAGAAAAAAAGATTAAAAAAAAAAAAAATAAAAGAAGGCTTTAGACCAGACATATCAATTTAAATATAAATATAAATATAGACTTTCATAGAGGAAATGGAAGCAATGTGAATGTTATATTAAGGTAACTTTTGAAATAGTGGTGAAAAGAGCTGTTGTAAAACAATTGCTCAGTGTAACAGTTCTATAATAAAATATCACAGAGAAAAAGCCTAACGAGAAAATCAAAATAGGTCTGTAATGCAGAGGATGTACTTGATTTTCATGCTGTCCAGGATGATAACACAGTTAAATATGTAGAATATATCCTACTATCCAGTTTTTGTCCCTAATATTTTGGCTAAACAATGTTACAGTTGGTTGTCTAACCTCGCAATTTCCCAACCATTTTCCATTATCTACCTATTGCTGAGGTGATGTCTGGTTTTAGGAAACAGAAGCAGCAGATCCTAACAGGTGGTTCTCTGTCTCTTTTTGGTTTATATCTTTCACAAAGTTGCCAGTTAGAAGTAACACGAATGCACAATCACCCTTTTATCCCTCTTCAATAGCAAGTGACAGATCATCCTATTACCTAGAATTTATAGCTTTAAAGAGATACAAATTGGCAAGGATGTATTAAAGGATTTAATAAAAAATTGAAAATGGCTCACATTTGGAATACTGACTCAGTAGCTAATCACTAAAGGTACTGTGCATTTTTTAAAATAATGCAGAACTTTTTATTTGTATGTACTTATGCAGTAAAAGACAAACACTAGAATTCTCCAGTTTTAACTCGGGGAATAATATAAGTGACATAGTCTGACAATCAGGATTGGATCATTTTTTGCAGAGGCAATACTGGGATTTGTGTTCAGATACAACACAAATTCTTTATTATAGAGAAAACTGAATCCAGTCATCCAATTTGGCCTCATCTGCTGCTGGGGAAAAACAAAACAAAACAAAACAATCCAAAACCAAATAAATCAAACTATTTGTTAGTAGTACAAATATTGCACAGGTGACTGCTAAAAGGATCCATCAAATTGTTTTTTCAATATCTTTTAAGAAACAGTTGACATGTATTTTCACAAGTGATTCTTGTTTTCAAAAATAATCTTTAAAATAAGACAGTGGGTTTTTTTGTTTACCTTTAAAAAATTATTCTCTAGGGGAGGAGGACATCTAATTCTTTCTAAACAGCCTTAGATAGCTGGCATTTTTTTACAATCCAGCTCTTCTATTTCTCATGATTTTCCTTAGTTCTGTTTTATACTTATTAATTTAAGGGAAAGTGAGAAGAAAAATTAATACCATTAAAATGATACAAGCTTCTTATAGTAAAGTCAAATAGTTAACAACTTTGTTACCTCTGTATAATATTTCTTCTCTAACGAAAAAAATGGAATATATTATACCCTATTTACCACTTTTGACATAGTCCAAGCAGCTTCTGTATTAACTGTTTGAAAACAATCTATGATTTTACAATATCACATTGAATCACATACAGTTAAAATCACTAGATTTGCCAGTAGCTCTTGTAGCCTGAAGTTTGTTTTCAAACAGGAATAATAAAAATTTACTATAATTTAGTAGGATGAGAATAAAAATATTGGTATTTTTAAATTTTCTTGTCTGTAACTTGTCAGGCAGACTTGTATACTTCACAAAGTTAAAATGAAAAGAAAGCCTCTGTTTCTGCTCAGAGACAAATCTGAAAGGATGTTGCCAAAAGGTATATTGGGCAAGATTTTCAAAGGTGGAAGAAAATCCATCTGGATAATCCATGGTTTATTTCTAGCTTATATTGCAGTAAGCATTTATAAGTAACTGATTGAGCTAGCTGCAATAAAACAGAGAAAGCTTTATATGATGGTTAATTTACCCTGTGTCTTTAAATGGGAACTAAAAATGTCAGTATCCTCTACTTGTTGCATAGGGATTGTGAAACTTCATCTTTCACATATTATTGCTAAATTGAAAGTATAGCTTAAGTGTGTTTTTCAGTCTATGACAAATTTTTTTAGCTTTAGAAATAATGGTTTCTTAATTCTTCCCTGGGGCTACTCCAAAAAAACAAGGTTAAAATTTTGGAATGCATTAGATGGCTGAAAATAAATACATAGTGGTTTTGTTACAGCTGTAAAATAAATTTTGGTTGACTTGGGAGACAAGTTTAGATTCCTCCTGTTATGTAAATTATTCCAGCCTTCTTCTAAGTAACAGACTTTTAGGGCAAACTTTTAAAAATTCATTGACCAACTGCTGTAAATATTACATTTTTTCTCAGCAGTTCTTTGAGAAGTGAGTCATCAAACCATCTTCAGACATGAATGTGACATGAATATAATAATGCAAAATGCCATACAGCTTCCTCTGCTGCCTAGCTGGGTAGGTCCTGCTCTGCCCTGCCTGCCCCAGGTGAGCCCCCACCTCTCTGAGGTCTCAGACACCTCACCCTATATCCACCTTTGCTGGTGGTTAAAAGTCTGTCTCAGAACACCCTTTTATTTGTGCTGTCGATGTAACAACCTGATGCACAGAGCAAGCCTGGGTCTGATTCAGATGAAAATAAAAGTTGAAGATGCACTCCTGAGCAGCACTCCTATGGATCTGTTTTGCTTCTTTTGGCTTTAGATTAAATAGTCCCAGTGAATGTTTTTTTGAGTAGCAATTGAGGTCATTTGACAGGAGAATTTATGAAACTACCAGAGCAATTTGTTTAGTCAGTCATATCAATCTCTGCAAGGACTGAGACAAGAGAAGCAATATTAATCAAGCTTAAGCCTTATTATGCATATTTCTCTCTCTAATAGTTTCTAAAGGTCTTCTGCTGTACCACAAGAATCTTAACTAATATGTTATAAAATAAATAAGTAAATGAGGTAATGCTGGGGAGGTAGGTGAGAATTAATGCAAAGTTTTATATATAAAGAAAGATTGGAAATGGATAGGAATATTTTTGTCTCAAGTTGGAGTTGCCCAGAGATGCACATCAATAAAATCAGCAGTTATACACTTCTCTTTATGGTCACTGATACCTTCTTTAATGTTTCATCACTAAATGTCCAAATAAGTGCACTCCGTATATTTCATAGTCCTCATGTGGTTATTTGGATTTTATTTCAATTTACTGCCTAATAACAACCTCTTAATCAGTTAGATCATTCTCTTTTTTGTTTTCACCTGATCTTCAATTCAATTCCTCTCATTTTCAGTTTTCTGTCCAAAAGAGCATACTAGTAACAATCTTCCCTTTACAGATCCTTGTTCATCATCCAGAATTATACTTAGCTGAACAACTTCTTAAGGTGCTTAGAAGAATCTAGACACTTTTCAACATACAATCTGAATCAATGTTATTTCTGATTTCACTCCAGTTGTCATCGTCCTTTTACTCTAAGCTTCCTTCTGAGACGTGTATAAAAATCCTCTAGAGTGAGGATCTGCCTGTCATGCTGCATAGAAATGTAGCACTCATGTAGCTGTACGTCATAGTTTCACAATCACTCATGACTCTGGAAAAAAAAACTGAAATCAAACAATGTGCAGATAACATTCTTTGATTTATAACCACCTTAATGTTTCCTGTCCGTCAGTTTCAGGGTTATTTTTCTGATGTACTGGATGAAAAAAAAAACCAGGAATACTATTTTTGAAAACTGCTCATTTAACACGGGAGTAGTACTTAGTTGTTTAGAGCTTAGCCACAGAAGTGACTAAGTCAGTAGATCCATTTAATTCTTCACCTATATGATTTTTCCGTTCAAAACATCAAAGCATTTCAGTGTCCCTTTTTTTTTTTATAATTATTATTTTTGACTGGCACAGACATATTTTGATTCCCTGATTTCCCTAACAGCCTAATAGTTACTGTCTCTTTTTTCCTTTATTCTCATTTCAAAGGCAAAAAACCCTTATGTTTTAATTACCGATGTCTTTCAAACTTACCATACTCTTGAAATTATAGGTAGTCTGAGAAATGTAATGTTTGTTTCCTTTATTGTCCTTTCTTCATAAATGTAATATGGATAAATCTCAGGTGAGAAATTGAATTTTGGACATTTCATACAAACTTCATACAAAAAATCATCTGAAACTCTTTCCTGGATCAAAATTTCCATGTTTCTGGAAGATGTACTATCTTCGGGGCATTTGGTAGACTGGTTTTGTGTTTGGTTTAGTTTGAGGTTTTGTCTCTTCTTTTTTTTTTTTTTGCCTTGTTTTGAATGATCAATTGTTTTTCAAGACAATATTATAGTACTTCTCCTCACTTCTAAAATATCTTTTCTCCTCACCTCCATGCCTTCCTATCAGAACCTTAATGTCCAGTCTTTGCCAGTTTTTTCCTGTCATTTTTTTAACTTCAAATTAATAAGAATAGATCAACCTGCAGGAAACAGAATACATACCTTGGTCTTTCCTATTCCATAGTCCTCTTATTGTAATAGCAGTGTTGTCAAAGAATCAGATTAGAGGTTTCAGTGACCACTCTTACTTCAGACTTGACTTATGAAGGGTAAGTAAATAAGAGGCATCAGTAATATGTATGGAAGATGATAGGGAGCACATCATTAAAACACAATAAAACACCTTCTAAGTGATTATTTGCTGCTGAAAACACATAAAAATTACCACCTCTTCAAGCATACAATAACTTTTAAAACCACATGTAAATGAAACCTTTATATATTATGAGGTTGCTGCAGGACTGTTCACTCCTGTTTACAAAGGATCAGACCATACCACCCTCTAATACCATTCTATAATACCTGTCTTGGGAAGAAGAAGGGAGAATATGTCTAAAACCCTCACCTTCTCTTTGCTCTTTCCAGGGCCTTTCCAGCTGTCTTCCCTACAAGAGTACCTTACTCCTGCTATTTCCTTAAAATACGCAGGAACAAAATTGACATCAAAAAGTTGACAGAGGTCCTTAGGATATCTGTACAGATCAATATTTGTGTTCCTGCAGAATCCTTCCTCTAGTGAATAAACTTATAGTCAAAGATTTGATCATGAGGAATATGACCTCATAACAATGGTTTCTACTTTAACATGTGGTCTCATTGCTGTAATGCTTCCAGCTCTTTCTTCTTGAATGGACTGAAATTTTACTCCTCCTCCACTGCAGCTCTGACTGTAAAAGTCTAAGAAACTCCAAGGTTTGTAATGTTCTATGAAATTCTATAGTCAATAAATGCCAGATATTAATAACTGTTATTTATTGCTAAAATATGATAATGAATTCAGTAGGAATTGATAGGAAATAAACAGTTTGTTTTCTTTGCAATGTAGAATTAGTGCTTCTCCTTTGAATACTGTTTCAAAGCACATTCACAATGCAAGGAAATGCTGACATGACCTTGCATGCTCTAGCAAATCCATAGTAAATGTCCTTTACCAAATTAACATTGAATTCTAACAGCTGAGAAGGCTTGATCAATTTCAGCCACTTATTTTTAAGGTTGAGTTAATTATTTTAGGGAGCTGATATTAATTAAATTCTTTGGACTTGGTTTTTAGAACAAAATTTGGGACTATAGTAGCTTGTAAATGATTCTGTTGAATTTCATTATGAAAAAGATTCACTACTTCCTAATTGACTGAGTATTACTAAAACAACCAAAGAGAATTAGATTTTGTTAAAGTATTCCCAGATGTTTTCAGTGGTTACTGCTCTGTTTTCAATAGAAAATCAGTCATTTCAAACTGCTCATAGATGAGAAACAAATTAGAATGAAGAATTCTCATTGTCTACTCAGATAGATTCCCGAGACACAAAACTGGAAATTATTGGAATAATTTTTAATAAATGACATAGATTATCCTAAGGAAGTTTGCACAGCTGTGTGTGACAATTTGAGATAAGCTTGCTGTTATTTGAAAAACCAAAAGGCCAAAATGAATCTGAGAAACTTTTGAGTTAACTGCTAACAGACATTATATGGGAAACTTTTTCTTTCAGTTATAATATAAAGAATCTTAGAGAAAAATAGGGCTATTTCAAGGAGGAAGATGGAAGGCCTGAAGGAAACTTTCAGAACTCAGATAACACAGCTGATGAAGGCAGAGTAACTAGTTGAGGTGATTAAAAGGGACTGTGCAACTGACGAGGAATACAGAGAATCTATTTGGTATTTGCAGAAGGTGATTTATGTTTTCACCACCTGCCGTGTGGAACATAAGGAGGCCTATCCAAAGGTACTGCATCATGCTGAGAAACAATATATTTTTAGTGAGCTCCAAGGGGATCATCTTATAACATCAATGTGAATAAACAGCTCTTAGTGTCTAAAGAACGCCCTAACATTCTGTACATTCTTTTATAGCAACCAGTTAGGGATGCTGGATGCAAATATTTTCCTGTCATAAGTAGAAATCCGTTGGAAATTGAAGCAAATCTAATAGGATTTCTTTTATGGCCAGCTGCAGAAATCTTTTTTTCACCAATTTTATTTTTTTTTTTTTTACTTCTATGCCTTGAAAATTGTTTGATAAGTGATATTAGAGAAGGCTCAAACAATAATGTTTCTTACCTAGGTTCCAGTGGCAGAATTCTGGTCATGTGCCTTAAGGTTGTTATATTAATTTAAAAGTATTATAGATATAGCTGACACAATAGGTATTCAGTATGAAGAGTTTATATTTTGGGCTTATTATGGTTTAAAAATTTATGTTCTCTTTACTTGTTTGGACAACTAGTGTTTTGCATGGAGATATACAGCTAATGAGTTCAAAACAAGCTTAAATTAATGCCAAGATAGCTAATGTGTTTGGGGAGTCCAATGATACACCTGAAAAAGGACCTTTGACAGTTCTGTGTTTTGATGAATTATCAGTTACTTCCTACATTAATTTGAAACACATAGCAGAACTTAAGAATTAAGTTATATCTGTAAAATACCAAGGTCAAAAATGGTTATTATGATTCTTCTATCTGATCTACTTCTGCAAACATTATATTCCAAACACCACTAGTAAATACTGCTATAGAAGTGCTTTATTTCACAGTTTATGAATGGTAAATCTGGCTATCGAGAGCAAGATCCTAGATACATGGTGGAATGAAGAATGTTTTGAATAAAGTAACATGAAGACACTGAAGAAGTTTGGCTCTGAAATGATGATGCTTCTAGTTAAGATGGAGGATTCTTTGGCAGATACTCAAATCACCTCACTGTAAAAAAAACAAACAACAAACCAAACAAAACCCAACATATGATTACAATGTAACATTCTAAAATACTATTGATGTTGTAATGTGTAAAGAAGTTCCATTTAATCAGATGATAAAATATTTTATATAGCTGCTTCATTTTGTTTTTAATTGTATGTCTCAGAAATATGGGCTATGATGACAAAATGGTAAAGATTCTCTGCTTCTAATCTGCAAGTACTGAGTCTGAGTCTTTTTTTGTGCGAGTGCTGAAAGCTGGTCACTGCCTGCCTTGCTGCAAGCATATTCATCTGGGCTAAGAACTCCAAGACATCTGGATGTGGTACTAACTGCATAGGCATGACATGTATTGCTGGCTATAGAAAACTGGCACGCTTACTTGAATATTGTTAACCAGGTTTTGAAACTAAAGTTTTCTGCACATTAAAGAGAGAATATCAACCTATCAAGAGTAGATATTGTTGGACAGTTGAAGTCCCATGGTGCTTAATGTCAGATAACCCAAATCCAGTGAGACATCTTTCTTGTTAATGAAAATGCTGAACATGTCAGCTATGTAAAATGAATCCTACAGGGATGAATTGAGGAACGTGATGTACATGAATGAGGATTCATTAACTCTGTATATATACTAGTTATTGGGTTACTGAAGTTATGTTGGAGTGTTTGGGCACTTGCTCTTGCATGATTTATTTAGCTTACTAGCAAGGTTGCTAGAAAATTAAGAAGTGAATCCATACAATAGATCCAGATAAAGCATCTGGTAAAGTGGGAGAACATCCGAGCTAATAGCTGTGACAAAGCTAATTTCAGGCTTTGGATGAAGTTACCCAGCTGTTTTGCCAAGGCTGAAAACTCACATAGCAAAAGAATTCTAATAGGTAGGAAGCAATAGTATAGAGGGGAAAAAAATAATTCAGTAGTTTACATGAATTTTTAATAAGAAAAAATAGCAAAGCTTCAAATAAATTATACTGTAGGTAAAGAGGTGCTTGTTGATTTCTGACGCTTTATTGCTCTTGTTAGAAAGAAAAATATTTTGTTGAAAAAGATTATCTGATCTCCCTTTCCACAAGTCACAGTTCATAACTGGAAACCTGTCAGTAGCCAGTGAGGTTTGATGAGTTATTATGGTTGGAAGCAGGTGACGTTGAGTGAAAGATGTGGTTCCATGTAGAAGTAAGAAAAGGGACTTATATGTGGAGAATATAGAAGAGTCCTAAAAGACTTAAAAGTGTTTTCTTTAGATGAGGTTGTAGGCTACAGATGCAGCTCTAATTTTCACAATTCCCTCTGCTTTCCTCTTTGCTTTGCCAGAGTACAGATATTTCAATCTGGGCACTGATATGAATAATTAGTGCACAAGGACTGTTCTCTCTACAGTTTTACAGTCTAGACATAGCTTCACACATCTAAGTGAGTCAAAGAAAAAAGGTCCATCTATCTTCTACAGAACAATTATCCAAATCAACATGTTTTCTCTGGAAATAAAAATATTTTCTCTGTTCTAGAGGTTTTATGGAACATGAATTTTAAATAAAATATAAATTCATAATTTAATTTAGATTTAGTACTTGCAGATGAGACTCTAGAAAGAAAGCCTGTTAATCTATACATTCTCTGTGTTTTAGCTTGTCATTCATTCTACTTTCTTTTCTAGCTAATCCACTGTTTATTTAAACATACAAATAAACAACTAACTTTTAGCATAGAAACCAGTTTACAAGACATGTATCTTGTTACTTAAAATATTTATTTTAAGTTAGGCAATAGAGGAGTTAGTTGTCTTATTCTCAGAAACAAATAATGCATGCAGCTGTGTAGCTCTTTAGGTTGTCATTGTATATATATTCAGATCACTTAAAAACTAGCTCGAGCTGTAAATAAGGAACTAAATATTCTGATATCTTATCTTCTCATGACAAAGCCTGTAATGACAAGTGGGAACAGCACAGCTTGAGTCCATTCCTGTGACAATTACAGGGGGAGTAGGAAATGTCAGGAACAAAAACTTACAGCTTCAGGTTTGTAATCATGACTGATGGAAGTCAGGTGCTGCAATGAAATGTGTCCTCACCATCACAGAAATGTATTTCAAACCAAATTTGAGAAGCAGAAGGAAGCTGAATAAGTTTCAGAAAAATTATTACAGGCAACATAGTTAATATCACAGTTCTTAATTCACAGAGAGAGCCATTGTAATCAAATCAAGATATTATTACTTACTTGCATGTACTTCTGACCAGAGGTGAAGGCCAACAGTAGGATAAACAAAGGAAGTAAGGTAGATGAAAAAGACATGGAATGAAATACATTTTCTGGATTAAAAACACAGAGTTTCTTCATTTTGTGAAATCTATTCACTAATCCATCTGTCTAAAACACATATGTGAATTTTTAGAGCAGTTAAAGTGAAATTTAATTTCCTGGTTTTCTAATAACTTTCATTGTTTTTCTTACTAGGTTTAAGTTCCTGAAATCAGAGTTCTCTTAGTTCTCCATATTAATAGGTAAAGATTTTTAACATTCCAATGAATCATTTATCCCTAACTGGTAAAGTGATGGTAGATAAGAAATAAGAATGATTTTTTTAAACTATTGTTATTTTTTTCTGCTTAAGACCTCAAAAAGCTAGTGGATAATCCTCTTTATTCACTCACACTCCTCTACAAAATAAAGGTAAACTTCCTTGGTAGAGTACCAGCAACATTCCAAGCTTCAATGTGTTATAGTGAAATAGGGGTGTCAAGCCATTTATCACAAAGTCTAATAGAGGTGCTAGGGATACCGTGATACCTTAGAAAACTAGAGATTTCTTAAGCATTGCTGCAAAGCTCTTTGAAACCAATAATGTGTCAGTGAAAAAAACAAAACAAAACAAAAACAAAAACAAAAAACCCCAAACAAACATAGATGTCTTGATTAAAGCATGATTATAATTTATTGACAGAAAAAGAACAATTCATTCAAATTTCAACTGCAGCACTCTGGAAAGCTCTCTGAAGGTAGGAACTGGGGCCTATATACAAAGTTAAGTAAAGGGAGTGGCTTTATGCATGATCTCTTCATTACAAGTAGCTTCAAAGCTTCTGCTTCTTCAGCTGGTAGCACAACTCTTTTAGGGGTGTTTTGTCTGGGGTTTGATAAAAGCAAGCCATGAAGAAATCCTCATGTGTTTTATTGAAGCAGGAGGAAGAGTTGCTTAAGTCATAATTGTTTACACAACAATGTACGTGATGCTCCGAACTCGTAACTATGAAGTATCTATCTTGTCTTTGTTGCTCTGCCTGATCCTTGTGATAATTTGGAATATAAGTATTGAGACAAATGCCATGACAGCTTCAGAAAAGAAATCCAAACTAATGTTCTTCAGGAAGGCCCCCTCAATACAGACATCCCACTGGGTTTTTGTCCATATCTCCTATGAGCAATTCACCCTCTGGCAGAAGCAGGTCAGGAATACCCACAGGAATGTAAATGTACTGCAAGTTGCATTTAGATGAAATGAAGAGTTTATTCCTCACCCCACCCCCAGATTCTTCAGAAGGAAGATCAGGAGTCAGCACTGGGAAATCACACTGGAAGAGACAGAAGAAGCAAGGTGTTTAAGAGTATATCTCAGTAATTGCCATTTACTGTAAAGAAACTTTCCATTACAAAAAAAAAATCCTACTTATTAACAAGCTGCTGGATAAGGTGTTTTCTGATGAGCCATTCTGCTCTTATTTTTCTTAGTGAAGAGATGAAAAGGGCTGTTTCTTTCAGTCTTTTCTGAGAAACAGGGTTGCACTGTCCCCCATTAAGCCATTTCATTCACAATGAAGTATCCCCATATCATCAGTCTGACTTTTAAACTATATAGATGATTTCTTTAAGTTGCGTCAACAAATAGTTTTATATCTCTATATGGGAGTTCAATTCAGTCTGTGCTTGCAGAATCCTCCACATCTTCTGTGGGCCATTCTGCCTACCAGTGTCATGACGGGTGGATTTGTAGTCACTTCAAATAACCAAGAATTTGTAAATAAGATTCCCTACTTTGGAAAACAACTGGTTTATTTTCTTTCCTGTGATTATGTGAGTATGTGAGTATGAGTATCTTTTCAGCAGAAAAGTTAGAGTAAAATGAACATGAAAATGATTGCTTTGTTCAAATAAATATTTTTTTAAATATTTGAAAATAAGCTGTTTTTTTAACAGACAAAGTTTCTTCAAGATATTAAATTGATTTGCATTTATATTTAGATCTTCATTCCCCAGACAACTATGTACTTTGTAAGTATGTTTCTTCAGTATTTTTTAATGTTAAATATGTGTTTAAATTTACATCCTTGCATAATTACAATAGTTTATGGTTTTATTATTTTCTGAATCTTATGCCTGTTTTTAGGTAGCCAGAATTTTGGGTTTCATGAGTTCCACACTTCTTTCCCACTAGTAATATACACCTATAGATATAAAATTACAAGGCTATTCTTCTGTCACTGAGAGTGGAATATTGATCTTGTCAAATCTCACAGAAGTAAATGAAGTGACCATGTCTCAGTTTAAGGCGGTTGCTTGTATTTAAGCTGACAGAGAGCTCTTGCCCTGCAGCTTAACCAAGATCGTAAATGATGTTTTTTTCTTTTTCTTTCTTTCTTTTTTTTTTTAATTGCCTCCTCTACATAAACTTATACAAAGCTATTAAAAGAACTTGGATGCACTCTTCTTTCTTTCACACTATAGCTCACCACTGACATTACCTGTGTGGCAAATGTTACCAGTAAAGTCAAGACCTCTAATCTTGCAATATCTGATAGCTAGACTGATTGCTCCTTGGACAGAATACAACTTTGATTTACTCTAGACACGAGGCTGAACCTCCTAGTGTTATTTTTGTCCTTTTTGATTCCAACAAAATTTTTTCTTCCTTTGTTAAAGCCACATGTTTCATATTGGGCAAGCAGACATGCAATAATGGTATCTTCCTGAATTCTGTAAAAAAGAAATTACATTTTTTTGCCAAGCAAAACCAAATCCATCAATATGACAGTAAGAAAACAGGAGAGGTAGTTTAAAAATCTCTAGCCAATCCATATCATCCTTTAAGACCACTAAAACTTTCTTATAAAATGAGGAAGTTACTGACATTACATTCTCACAGTATAAATTCCACTGGGCTTAGTTTCAGGTAATTTTAAGTCATATGTATATTAAGTATGTTATACATCTAGGAGATCATTACAGTACAGATTGATTATATTTCTACTCAGTGTCTTGCTAATATTCAACCACATCCAATCACTTACTGTCTTCTGGTAGACATCTTCTTGGATATTTAATAAATAATGTCAAAACATACTAAGATATCTGATATACTCTACTTATTTAAAATTCTTTACTGTCAAGTTACCTATTTCAATTCAGTATTTTCTTGTTATCTCTCATTCCCTTCTCACCAATCTAACAAAATCTTTTCTTGAGTGGTTTACTTTGTCCCATTTCTAAGTGCTTTTTACACTTCAGTAGCACTCATTCTTCAGTTTTGTTTCCTATCTCCTTGTCTGTTTCTTTCATATCTGTTCCACTTAGGCTCTGTCATCACACTTAATCCTTCTGTACCTGATTTTTTATACTAGTGGCAAATTGATGACTAGTTGCATCTGATTTTGTTGAAACCATATATTTTTGACACTTTTTTTCATAGTCTTCCAATACCTAGCATGTAATACTAAACTAACAACATAAAGATGATGAATCAGTTGGATTGTTCATGAGTAATTTCAGTTTCCCAAATTTAAATGTCCATACTACATCATTAGCATCATTAAGTGTGTAAAGGGACAGTGAACAACATAGTGTGCTTGTAAGACCTCAGGAAGCTTAGGCAAAGAATAAGAAGCTCAAATTGAGCCTTATAGCTCTTTACACAGCAAACAAAAAATGAATTCAGTGGTTTCCCAGCAAGATATATTGAGTGTTGAAACTTTCTAAACATGTAGAAAACCACAATACTTTTCTGAATGCAGCTCTTCTCATTCAGCCAGGCAGGAAGCAGAGTGCCAAAACCCTGGTGGTCCATCAAGCTGCTTCCTAGAGAGCTAGGAAAGACAAAACATAGTGAGAAATGCAAGATGTTCTCCACAACAGGGGAAACATTGTACACTTGTGAATTTGGTCACATCAATGAACAAATTATTATTATTCAAAATTAGCATTCAAATGTGTACAACACAATACAGGTATAAACCTTGCTATTTCAGAAATATCGTATCAGCAGTTGAGGGTAGTAACAGTCCTTAGGGATGTACCCAGAAGAAAAAAAATATACTGATTAATACTATCATATAGCTCATTTCCAACTTGCATGAAGTAAACTGTTAAATTTAATCATCAAATGTTTTCATATTTTCAATAGATATGGTTTTCAGTGATGAACAGTTTTCATCTTCCTTTGATCTTCCAACTTCCTTATGAAGAAGTGATATAGCACAGTGTGAAATCAGAGGCAAGCCAGACTTCTACTTGTAATTTCTATATGTCCCTCAGACTACACTCCAGGGATTACCTGAGAAGGATGTCAGGCTATGGATATCTGTAACTCTGATCCATCTTGACAAAGATATTTCAGAATGGGGAGGCAGAGCAGGGCAGTGGAGCACCATCATACTAGCTCCCTACTGCAAGGAAACTATTCATGATTCTATATTAGTGCCACAAACAGCATCAGCTTCAGCAAAGACTGAGATTTGCATAGGTTCTGGTCAATTGTTTTCAGTAACAGAAACAGCATCCAGGTGCCAAGTGCTGAAGCCTTCCATGTCCAAAAGTTCAATTTGGCATCTAGCTGTTTTGTGTAAAAATGTTTTCTTTATCTATTTAATCAGCCGTAACTTGTTATGGTTTATGCTGCTAGACTATAGCTCACTTGCCAGGACACTGAGCTCCAACTCAAGCATGTTTGGCAGTGGAGGAGGGGATCACAGCATAAAGGGGATTTCCTGAGCTTGGAAAACCCTAGGCGAGCACAGCGACTCCCCAGGAGCCAACAGGTCTCACCAGAGTAGCTGACAAGGCCTTGTCAGGGACAGGACTAACAGTCGCCACCACCCACTCTCACAAAAAGCAGCTATAAGGAGGGCGAGCAACCAGGAACGCTGCTAACAGAGTTGACAAACAGGTTGGGAGGCAACACTCAGGGCCTGGCATGAAGTTCATGGGTAGGGGCACTCAGAGAGGACACCTCTTCGAAGGAGAGGCATTCCACTGGCTAAGAAACAGACTTGGAATAAGTCTGTTTTGAGAACGTTTCTGTGCCCATCTGGATAGGTCAAAGGTACTCAACCTACCTGATTCTCAAGGCAGAATGGTGGGTGGGCACTCATCTGAAAGCCAAAGCTGCATCTCTGGCTGGGGGATCTGAACCTTTTACCCCAGTGGTGGGTGATGCCTTCTTCCACACAGATATAGATGCTGAAGGAAGAGGTTCTAGTGCAGACCTCAGACTGCTGGAGGAGCCTTCAACTTTCTCCTGGGGAAGGGATAGATGACAGTCTTGCCTGCAAAAGGTGTGCCAGGGTGGAGGACTTCCTGCCACAGATGGCTGAGTGACAGGAATCATAGAATGGTTTGTTGGCAGGGACCTTAAGATCATAAGATCATCTAGTTCCAACTTCCATGCCCTGGGCTTGAACACCTTCCACAAGACTTAAGTTTGCTTATTTCCCCCACGTCCTGCACATGGGGCAGAAATGCAAGCTGGGTAGAGAATGGATTGAGAGCAGCCCTGAGGAGAAGGATTTGGAGCTGTTGATTGATGAGAAGCTCAACATGAGCCAGCAATGTGCCCCTTGCAGCCCAGAAAGCCAATGGCATCCAGGACTGTATGAAAAGATATGTGGCCAGCAGGTCAAGGGAGGTGATTCTGCCCCTCCACTCTGTTTTGCTGTGAAAATAGGCTGAAGGAGTTGGGTTGTTCTGCCTAAAGGAGAGAAGGCAGCCTTCCAGTACTTAAAGGGGGCCTATAAGAAAGCTGGAGAAGGAGTTTTTACCAGGGCATGTAGTGATAGGACAAGGGGTTATTTTTTAAAACTGAAAGACAGTAGACTTAGATTGGATGTAAGGGAGAAATTTTTCACTATGTGGGTGATGAGGCACTGGAACAGGTTGCCCAGGGAAGTGATGGATGCCCCATCCCTGGAAGCGTTAAAGGCCAGGCTGGATGAGGCTTTAGGA
Source organism: Scolopax mira (assembly GCA_004320125.1). Classification (NCBI taxonomy): domain Eukaryota; kingdom Metazoa; phylum Chordata; class Aves; order Charadriiformes; family Scolopacidae; genus Scolopax; species Scolopax mira. Next base: position 18,609 of record BJBW01010781.1, read on the forward strand.
AACCTGGTCTAGTAGAACATGTCCCTGACCATGGTAGGTGATTTTTAACTAGATGATCTTTAAGGTCATTTCCAATCCAAACTATTCATGATTCTATGATTAGCTACTGAAGGCTTGTGCTATAAAAAACAACACCAGGTGTATCACTGTACTTGGAGGACAAAAATAGCTATACATACTGAAACTGACAACAACTGATCGAGAGCAGCACAAGGGTCAGGATAAATAAATCTCATCAGCTGTTGAAACACTCACCACATGTGCATTAACAGTATGACAAAATACCAAACATCATGCAGGAATGCTGCTAAATAGGGTTGTCTGTCAGCTTTTCAATTTTCATGTATATTCTATACTTTCTCCACTTTTTCATACTGAATGATTCTAATTAGGTGTTTAACTGACTAGTTAAAGTCAAACAGAATATATATGAGACCTGACTGAAAAAAAATTTCTAAATTTTCCACGTTTGTTAAAACAAGCTAATCAGGTGGTATAACTTCAGATTATTTCACACTAAATAACAGAACAGATGGTTGGGTTATATGATGATGAGTGTGTTATAATGTCTGATTTTTATGAATTGCTTTTTTCCAGCACTGCTTCTGAGAAGTTTAATACCATTTCACAGGGACAGATTCTGTCTGTGTTCACAAGATTTCATATTTGAGGAATATGAACATATGCATATACAACACCTGAAGTCGGCAGAACATTGCTGGATTCTTAGAATCCAGGAAATCCCTACAGCAGTTATGAGATAAGCAAATAATGCAAGTGAATCTTTCATAGCTTATTCTAAATGTTGATACATACTTGTCCTGTTTTCATGTGGGAAGGAGATAGCTTTTCTGCTAGTGATTGCTGTAAAAAGAATGTCAATAATGTATACTGGGTTTTTTGTTGTTAAGCGATATTTTTACTACTGAAGGACTATGTTCACCCTCCCAAAGGAGTTGAGAAGGAGCACAGACAGAACAATGGAATGACCAATGGCAGTTTTTTGTACCACAGACATCATGTACAATATATACAGTTCAAATATATGGGGGTTGGCCTAGCAGGTTGGAGTCTATGATCACTGCTCCTGGAAGGTATCAATTCAAGGGTGGTGAGGGTGACTTGTGTCGTCGTTGACATTATTATTATTATTATTAATGTTGTTGTTATTTTTTTCTTCTGTTATTCTATTAAACCATCTTTATCTCGGTCCACAAGGGGTTTTTTCCTTTCCTTTTCCTCTTCCTTTCTCCTTCTTCTCTCTGCTCTTCTCAGGGGAAGAAGAACTGCACAAGCAGCTGTGTGATCCTAGCTGCCAGCTGGGGCTAAACCACAATACTCCAGGTGACTTTATAAAGGTATTAATGAAAAAATACCTCTTTTTTTTTTCTAAGGCAAAAAACTAAGCAGTACATTGGGAATCAGTATTTGAGAAAGTACTTAAATCTTGTGAAGTTCTTGGGATTCTTTCTTTGTCATTAGAAATTTTAAAGGTTCCTGACCATAAATTGAATTGTTTAACAAATATATTCAAACTCGTTTTGGTCAGTATAGAAAAGCAGTAAGACTTTAAAATATAATAAGTGTAAATGAGAAAAGATATAAACAGCGAATTATTAAGAGCAATACAACAACATAATTTTGCTGTCAGAGAACAGAAAAGCTGAGAATTAGGAGAAATTAAAGAAAGAAGAATATTCTTTGTTTTTTAATCCAAACCAATATGATTGAAAGTAAAGCATTTTAAAAGTACATTGATTTCCATGTGACCAATAATTATACTAGAACCTTCCTAGGTAGAACTGACAGAGTTTCTCCCCCTGGAAAACTCTTCCATAAAATAAGAGTTTGAAGAAAAATCCAGTGTGTATATAAAGCTATATATTATGCTGCATTTACAACTCTATTAACCACTGCAATCTTCTTCATTAGCATGATATATAAATTAATTTTAAAAAAAAACTTGTGTTGTGTAGAAAAACAAAAAAAAGAAGAATAGATATTGTTATAGCTTGTTATATACGATTGCTACAGTTTCAAAGGGAACATTATTATTATCTAAATTGGACTGTCCTGTCTTCTAAGACAAAAAAAAAGGAAGCACTATAAAATATTGTAGCAACAACTTTGCAGTGGAACCCTAAAATTGAAATGTACTCGATCATTTCATATATGACTTGCAGCCTTCCTTATCTATGACAGAAAAAGAAAAATAACAGTCAGGAGTGTGTTTTCCTCTTCTAAAGATTCTAAAGAAGTTTTTGTGTTTAGGCAGCCTTGCAAGTTAACTCTTTCCCCTTCCTATACTCTGCAGATATTTTCTCTTAACTTATTTCTTGGCTTTCTCTTCTTTTCTGAACTCTGTGTTGCAGACTCACAAGACTCTTAGTACTAGATCATGTGGTGACAAAAAATACCTCCCTCTTAATCTTGTTTTTCTTATTGTGTGTCTCTGCTGTCGTATTCTAACTGAACTTTTGTTGCCTTTTTTTTTCAGTGATGCTTTTAGAGGCCCACAAGTGTTGAGATGCAAGCCTTTCATGCTTGAGTTGAAGACTGTCTTCTAGTTGAAAACAATTTTGGAGTGCCCAAAGTATAGACTTTACTATTCTAGACTGTTTGGGGATAGTACTCTGTAAGATTTAGGGCAAAATATAGAGATTTTTTTTTTCTCTTTCTAAATATAGATTTATTACATAAAGTGGATGCAGCAGAAGTAATTCAAAAAACTCACCTTGAATCTGGCCATGGAATAGACACGCCAAGAGCAAATTTCTCCATTCCTTCAATTTCTGAGACAGATGAGTACGTTTATTACTTAATGATATATAATATTTGGTAAGCCTTTAAGAAATCTACAAGCATTTGAATCTCCATGCTCCTTAAAGCCACCAAACCTTAGCTTCACTGAAACAGGGAAGACTGAAGACAAGCACTGTCTGCAGGGAGTCAGTGATGAAGACTTTATCAGAGTTTAATTGTATTTTTCTCTTTGCATGTGATGATTCAACACGTCTTTTGTAGCACACTGAATTGAAGGACTTAGTTTGCATGAGCTCAAGATATTTTTGTGGGACAATATATCACCCAGTGGCAGGAGGAAATCAGAGGAAAGCATCTGAAATATAGTAATATAAAAAATATTTTCAACAAGTAATTAAATATTTGATATATGGATTTCCAGTGTTAGTCTTCAGGTTGTAATTCCAGAGCTAATCTCACTTCTCAGTATATCTCACATTATTGTTGAAAGTTATGTCAGCAAGGCAGGAAAATATAAAGCAGAGTAATGCTAAGAATTGTATCTTTTATCACCAATACAGGGCTGCATCACAACAAATCAAACAAAGTCAGTATGATTAAGCTCTTATATCTGTTCAGTAAAAAAATTATACCACCACAGGAAGATCTGTGCACAAAAAATAAATTGGTTTTTTGCCTTTGGGCAGATATTCTTTTTGGTCTGCTTTTTGCTTAAAAACAGTGACAGACTAGAGCTATATTGGAGCCAGTTCAAAGACAGATATTTTTCAGATATCCCTTTCTTACACAAACAGTACACTGTTAGAACCACAGGTGTCTTTACAACATTAAGGTTATGCACAAAATACTTGTGAACAAGATCTTTCTAAAGCTCTAAACTAAGATAAAACCTTAAAGTCTGTTCAATAGACTACAGTCACAGTCACTCTACTGTGATTACAGACACAGGTCTATATACACCAAACCTTGCCACTGGTGTAGATTCTCTGTTCCTGTCTTACTTATAAGCTGAGTCCAGGTACCACGGTTCGTTTCTCACAGTTTGGCAGCCTTTCTGAGACAATGTTAAACTAAAGATGTATAAGTCAGCAGAAATATTGAAATTGAGGCATTATCTTACAGAGAACTATGCTGAGGATCAGTTAATGTAAATGGGAAAACTCCCAAAGGACTTAGGCTGCATTCAATTAAAGCTTAATTGTAACTAAATGAGAAACCCCAAAGAGGTGTCAGTTCACTAAGGAACTAAGGAATGTACAAATATGACTGGTGATGAAGTCGTTCTTTATTAGTGCTATGGTCTGTTTCTAGTGCAGTGGTCCTCAGCAAGCTGTGGTGAGTCTGATTCTCCAACCATTAATCATTTAAATTAATTATTCCTTAGAAATAATAAAATTCCAATATCTCGCAGGGCACTGTCACAAAATATTACACCTTATCTTGGCTTTTAAAGTACATATATCAGATGAAGCTAGTGGAACCAGGAGTGAAATTAGGATGAACACAAATGAAAGTATCTTTGCATGAAAGCACACTGCCAAATAATTCCTGCTAAAGGATGATGTGAACAAAGTTTCCAGGAAAGCCTAGGCAAGCTCAAGCAACAGAAATCCAGTGCGGGTTACTAAGGACAGAGAAGTCATGTGAAGCTGATATATCCTCTGAGATGAAAGCAGCTATAGATTGGGAGAGCACTAGAGGGTGGGGAGAGTACCAGCTGATGTGTTTTGTCGGTACTATATGGTTATGGACCTTGCAAACCTTCGCTTCTGTATGCAACCTAACGAATAAATTATGACGATTTTTCTCCTAAGTGGAACTATCAGGCAGGTACTTTGGGAGTATCAACTATGTTTAAGGATGAGAAATTGTGAGTACTAAACAAAAAATGTTAAAACTTCACAGATAAAAGCTTTTTTCAAAATACCTCATAATTTAAAGATGGAATGTCAAGTCTGGACTCCTGTGTTAAAGTGAGTTTCAATAGAAAGTAGAATCTACTATGATTAAGACTATCATCTAACTTGGAACTTGTGTAAAATAGTAAGATTTTATACATTGCTCCTACAACTATAGGGAAGAAATAAATTTGAGAAGCTCTGAATCAGACTAATATCAGCAATGATATCTGATGATTTACAACAGTGTAGGGAAGCAATGACAGATTGTCTGTTACTATGATCCACAGTTTCCCACGCAAACTACATATCAACTAGAGACTTGAAATCTTATTTATATTCTTATTTATGTTACTATTTTTGACAATGCTTTGTTTTTGATGTTTAAAGCAGAGAGTTAGGTGCCTTTGTGGCATTATTTATCAAGTTAAATCAACAGACAAAGATAAATTCCCTAATGTTTTTTTTCTTTTATTTCCTAAATCTTGTACTCATTTTGTAGTTATTTTTTCCTTAAGATGGACTATAAAGTTGACACGGGTCTTCCAGGTTTGTTTTTTTTTTTCTGTAGAAATAAATTCAAAAATAATTTAAAGCCTAACTATAATCTTTAAATTAACTAGATGTCAACTCCATAGGAGGAATAACATATCTATAGAAGAATGAAGAAGCAAGAGAGAGAAATCATAGAATCATAGAATCATCTGGGCCAGAAGGGACCTTCAAAGGTCATCTATTCCGACCTCCCTGCAGTCACAGGGACACCTCCAACTAGACCAGGTTGCCCAGGGCCTTGTCGAGCCTCACCTTGAGTGTCTTGAATATCTCCAGGGAAGGGGCCTCAACCACCTCCCTGGGCAACCTGTTCCAGTGCTCCACCACCCTCATTGGAAAGAACTTGTTCCTAATGTCTAATCTAAATCTGCTCTTCTCCAGTTTATACCCATTAGCCCTTGTTCTGTCGTTGCCAGCCTTTGTGAACAGACTCTCCCCAGCCTTCCTGTAGCCCCCCTCAGGTACTGGAAGGCC
>BJBW01010782.1:413-128791 GCA_004320125.1 Scolopax mira
ACAGGTTACTCAGGGAGGTTGTGGAGCCTACATCCTTGGAGATAAACAAAAGCAGTAGGAAGATAGTCCTGGGCAACAGGCTCTGGGAGACCCTGCAAGGGCAGTTTGAAAGCAAGGGGGTTGAACCAGATGATCTTGAAAGGTCCCTTCCAACCTCAGGCACTGTAGGATTTTGTGAATCGTGTAGAAGCTGACAACAGTGTCTGATCCTGCATTTGCCTGTAACATGCAAATGATAAGAACACTTATTTTAAAGTGTGCATTATAGACCTGACCAATTTTTTCCACATTTTGGCTGCTAAGAGACGCATAGAGTATTTTATATTACTCCAATCAGATGAAATTAAACCATCACAGGAAGAAATTAATCTTTTCAAGACAGCTGTAAATCCTTCTGTGACTTATCTTTAACTTCTGGTATATTTTGACGCATCACATCAATTTTTAGAAACTCATTGAGGTTTATCCATAAATAAAGCACCTGATGAAACAGAACTGAAAACAATTGATAAGTACCTGTAACTTAAAGAATTTTTACTGTATGTTTCTGTGGCTTACATGGTTAAAGCAATGAAAATCATAAATTTTTTTTTCTTTTTGCTTTTAATAATATAACTCTTATTCTGAGTTTTAACTGCAAAGAAGATATATTTTCCCATTGAACAGATTTCCTGTCTATTTGAATATTTCATAATATGAAATAGAAATTTTAAGTCTGACCATTGTAATTAATTTTACATTGCACAGCATTACATTTTATATTCAAAATCAAATAGATAGCCAGTATCATCCCAAACATAACCTAACTTATTTCCTACATGTTCATAGGAATATTAGTTTAAGAATCTATTTACCAGAAAACATGGTTTTCTGTAGACACTGAAAATATACTTTTGTGCACTAGTTACTTGTCATAAAGCAAATACTGCAACCTGTTTTGCAAGCTGTTATTCTCCTACTTGAATTATATTATATCTTTCAGCTTTCTGTAGCTGTCATTAACTTTGGCCTCTTCTTTATCTTCAATCTGAAGTTAATTCTCCAGCCAGCATGTTGCTTGCCGCTTTGAGGGATTAAATATAAGGGTTTATGAAGAAAAGGAGCTTTTCATACAATGCTATTACACCATGATAGCTTTCACAGAAATTGTTGCCTTTTGAAAAACGCATGTTAAACACACATGTTGTTCATTTTAAAAAGAAATATTATCATATTGCAAAATAATAAAAAAAGGATTATTTTAAAGTATTCGCCAAACACACATGCAATCCTATTATAAGCAGCAGACAGTAACATACCCATATTCTCAGCACAGCAACACTGGAAATGCTGACTGTGGTCATGTATATATTGTACAACTGTTCTTCTAAGACATCTTGAAATAATACCTAAAGTTTTACTTCTAAAGGAAATTGTCTTAAGAAAGTGGTAAATCTAGAGAAGCAGTCTAGTGTCAGAGTCACGTATCTGTGGTCCGGTTGCACCAGCCTTCCATTCTATCTCATTTTAGGGGCTGATGAAGTAAGGCATTCATCCACGGACCAATTTGAAAATTTAGGACAGTAATTAAATGGTTTGTGCTAACCATAATATAGAATGTCTGCGCTAGTGTCTATGATCTGTCTAACCCACGGATGCAATAACAGAGGAGAAATGTTGTGTATTTGTGGATCACATTTCCTTTCACACGTACTTCAAAACAGAAACTCAAACGATAGTGCTTCAGTAATAAAAATACATACATACTTGATTTTTAAAATAAGCAACTTCAGCTTGCCCTGCTGATCTAGCTGAGCACCAATAGGTTATCTCAGTCTTTCAATTGCAAATAACTAGGAAAAAACACATCAGATGCTAGCCAGACTTAACCCAGACCAGGTCATCAGCTGGAAATAATGGAAATATCACTCATTTCCTTTCCCAACATGTTTTCTATCCCCTATAGTAAAGAATGGTGTAGGAAGCTGCAAGAGACAATCTTCCTAACAATCTAGACATGGAAAAGTCTCCACAGTGGAGGAAATTTTACATAGCATTGAGAGATTAAACAACATGTATCACTACCTAATGCTATACATTTAAAAGCCCAAATTCTGCATCACAAAAAATAAAGCAATGCACCAAAGGCATGCTTCAGTCAATGTGTCAGGAAGCCATCTCTGTGGAAAGAACATGTTGCAACGCGATTTCATTTCACTGAAAAACATGTTGTATGCAGAAAAGGTACCTATGTCAGTATCTTCTACAAGCAATAATCTCTCAGATGAGTTAGTTCTCTTGCCTCATGTGCTCTGAGACACTAAAATAAAAACTATTTCTAATTTCAGTTAATTTGCATCGGATTATAGCTCAGTGACTTAAGTAAAAAAAAAAATTATTAATATTACATCTGTTACAGATGGAATAAGCATGGATAAGCATAATCTTTTCATTGTTTTATGGAACCCCAATCCACTAGCAAGTGTACAAATCCATATGATATCCTTGAGTGCCGGATTTAATTTTGGGTCTCAGAGAGGTGAAAGATGTGTAAGATCTTAAGTATCCAAAGAATCCTTAGCTGACTAAACACATAAGCTAGCTTCTACAACTCATTTGCAGGGATAAAGCACATCTCTATTCCAGCATAATCAACATAAGTTCTCACTTGTTCCTGATTTTCCAAACAGTACAGAGAATAGACACACGAATGGGTGTAACTAGGGACTCGGGAACCTACAGCTCTGTGTGGCACACTGCAATATGCTTCCTGCACACCCTCCATCAAAACCAGAGATGAAGGTTTTTCTGGGGAAGCTCTGCAGGCAAAAGACCCGATATATACTTACATACCTGTTCAGCAAAGAAAACTAACTGTTAGCAAAAGTATTTTCCTTCCAGTGTAACTGCAATACATATACATTCTGAAATATGCAAATACCCATGTCTCACTTTTCTAGATGACACTGTTACCTTTGAAAACTTTTTGAGTGTGGCTATTTAGACCTTGGCTTCAGATTTAAAAAACCAGTAGTATAAGCACTTCTCCTGAAAGAGCTCTAGAGGACTGATACATTAAAGATTATGAAAGATGCCAGATAATCAGACAGACTGAAGTATCGGCCAGACATCTGAAGTATCGGGAAGTATCAGTACTTTCCCGTTATGTACAAAGGCTCTCCCTCCTTCCCCTAATTGTCTACCACTGACAATGACAGTAACTATCCAAATGGCTCTTCAGCTTACCTTCCATTTTTAAACACGCACAAAATTGCTGTTACGCCCACCCGGAAGAGATTCTATTTGGCAGAGTACTTTTCACAACTTAGAATACACAGGCCAAAGGGGAAGATGGTAAGCAATCCAACATTTCTACATTCCTTGTATTCACTAAATGCTTCAGGCAATTAATTCTGAACATTTCTTTAAAATTTAATTTACATAAAATGCACTCTTCTTCCTGCCAACTGGTTATATGTTAGACCAGTCTTTATATTGCATATTCAAGGGATGAAGGACAGCATACAATCAGTGTGGCTCACAATGAATTTAGCTCCCACTGAGGAAAGTTTATGAAGACTGGCACTAACGACCAAGGCACAGAACTGAGTGAGCAACATATTGCCACTTAACCTATGAAGTAACATATTCCAGCAACACTCACCAATTAGTATCCACTGGAAGTCGAAGAAAAGCCTTCCCTTCCACCCCTGAATGCAATAACCAGCACAACCTCTTAACATGTGGACAACCCCCTCCACCATCCAGGACAGAGGGCTTTAATACTTCAGCATCTACTTTTCAAAAGGCAGTCTGCAAAAGCCAAAGGGAGGCCTTCAACTAATGGAACTGTACTGAAGGTAAAATAAACAGCTCTTCCTTTTTAATCAAGACCTCATCTATTTTGTTATTTATCGGGGGTGGGGTGTGTTAACCAAAAAGGCCAAAATTAGATATGAGGTTCAAAGCGAAATCTAACAACATGTACTCTGTGACCTCCATTGATCAAGCAGCGTTCAGACAGCACTGATCTTACGGTGATACACTGCCTGAACACCAACTCGGCCTCTGAAATCCAAAACTGATTTACTTAACTATGATTTTAAACTAGGCATGAAGCAATTGAAACCTGCAGCAGAGGTAAGACAATGGATGGTAAACAAATTCTTTACAGGAGTCTACAGGATACTTTGTAGAGTGTTACACAAACAGCGGTGAATTATTATCTAATTAAGCATGCCTTGCAAGCATATCCAAAAAAAACTCTGAGCATCTGCTTCTCATATCAAAGAGATGAAAAAATAAAAAAAAGAAGTTGACTACATATGAAATTTTGTCTTCATAATGCTGACTACCTACTGACAAACACACTGTTCTTCAAAAATTTCTGTCATCATTTCTCTTGGCTGACTACTAACTTCATCTGCACATCTGAAATAGCCCATAGATAGAACTACAGAAACCTATAAAAGCCCCTCAATTGCTTGAAATAGTAATTTTAAAATAATTTCATAGTCCCAGATCCTAAAGAAACTAAGTGCATTTTGAAGAATTCCAGACTTCAAGTGCCTAGCCCAGTAAATTGTCGGACACCAGCAAACCCATGTTGTAGTCTTCAAACCATAAGAAATGCTTGTCCTCAGGAATTGCTTTTTTGGACAGGAATATTTTTTGTCTTCCCTCTCCCCCTCCCAACTGGGTCACACATAATTTGTGGTTGAAGTTAAGTGTGACATTGAGCTCTCAAAGATGTAGACAGAACTAAAAAAGAGCCAAAAACCCCAGTCAGCATCAAGGGGCATAATGTCTCAAGTTGAAGATTTTTTTAAAAACAGAGAAAAGAACTGAATCTGATTCAGAACTTCCAGCCCAAGAACACGAACACAGAACCTCATAGAATCTCAGGAAGTACCCTGCTCTCTGCAGAAGCTATCTAGTGATAGAGACCTTTTCCTAATAGCCTATAGCTATTAGGAAAGGCTTTAGCCTTTTCCTAAATAGCAGCCTGAACTCGGCTGAGAAAATAAGATGAATCAACCTTAAAGCACAGCTTCACATTCCCAAAATTAAAAGTCTAGTAAATAATTAAATAGATTAAAATAATCTTATGAGCATAGACGTTTCCATTAAAATCTTAGTGGAAAAATGAGAGCAGTAAAACGTAAACATTACACAGCAGGTCAGCTATGTCTGCTCTTAACGCTGGTAAGACATACGCAAGTGAAGTGCAAGTTTCATGCAACAGAAAACCTAAGGTACCTGTAAACTTGTGGACAATGAACCAGTTTACACAGCACAGAAGCAACGAAGACTGGGAATTGACTAAACCACACCTTCTCAGAGTCAACCCAATGGGTTTGATTCAATACCTCTCTGACTGTGGGCTGAAGTGACAATTAACTTAATCCTCACCGCTGAGACTCACTCACTAACACTAAATGGCCCACTCCCAGGGGGTATATTAGTAGTTCCCAGGCTTCTGCTGGGCACCCCTGCCCAATCAGCTGGTCCAGCCCAGACTGTGCTCAGTACTTTGAGACAACACAGAAACTGGAGCTTGAACAGGATGCTGCCACTGCTTAAGAAACAGAGCTTCACAATGTAACCTTCGGACTGTCAGGTAGTCATTACATTCTCAGCTGAAATTCAAATTATCAGTATTTTATGAAAACCCTCATATGGTCCAGTTGCATTCTAGTAAGAATTCCTCTCTCCTCAAAGGAGAGATAATTCATGTGGCAAAGTCTACTGTAAAAGGCAGTTAATATTTGTACTTTTCCCTCTGTTTACATTCCTCATTGCAGTTTGATTTTTGCAGCCTTACAGATTGTACGCAAGATCTGATTTCTTCTCCTCCACCTCACTTCAGCTTTACTCTCTAGGCTGAAATCCACATTTGCTGAAGATATTAATTAAGTAAAACTAAGGGAAGGAATCCTTTATTATATATTTCTTGTGTTCATTCGTTTATTCACAGGATAAAAGTCTAGAGCAGTGAGTAAACACCTTGAAAAAAAAATATAAGAATGTATTTCCTATCATAATCATTTGGGTCCAGAACAAACTCACCTAGTTTCTCTCTGAAGCTGAATTTTCAGTTAGTTCTGTTTGAACAGAAGACAACTAGGAATTTGCTAGATAAAGGAAAAGTGGATCAATCTAAATCTCAATTGCTCATAAAGTGGAGGAAAGCTCAGTGCCAGGATCACAACCAGTCTCAGGTTTGTCAACTGTAGTTTCTCTGACAAGGGCTGTTAACAAGTCAACTTTTATTCTTTTACCCCAAGGCTAAGAAAAGAAGAAAATTCTTGAAAGGACATTTAACTGACCTCATGGTGCTAATTCAGTTCACTTTAAAGTGATAAATGACAAGCTCTATGGGGCTCCACTTATAAAAACTTTAAATAGCACAGCTGACCACTAACACTAAAAGGTCCTACAGTTTTGACCTACACTTTTCCTGTACAGATGCAGAAAAGGATGGAGGAAGGGGGATTTTGTCCTGAGGACAGGGAAGAGATGTTGATTGAAATTTTAGATGATACTTCCACTTAAAACATTAGACAACATACTTTTTTGTGTTGCTGAGAGCAATAAATACACATACTGTGTGTTTAACCTTGACTACTGAAGTTTTTCTCAAACCACACGAGACATAAATATGGTAATACATAGGCTATAATTCTTTTCCTGGTATATAACTGCTCAAAGATTTTCAATTTAATTAAAAACATTGTTAATTTATTATCAGTTCCAACTGACTCCACTGTGGAAGTGTACAAAATAGATTTACTTTTTTAAGGAGAAGTTTGGCGTGGGTTTGGGCAATTTATTCATTGTATTATCATCAACAGTAGATGTGTAACTAAGTCAGCACTTTTGCTTATAACCTTGTAAGGACTCACTCCTCCTATCTGAATAAAATTACTGTTTCCTGTTGATAGAGTGCACTGAGATTATATGTAATTTCAGCAAGCTAAAAAACATCTTTCAGAACATTTATTTTACAAATCATAGTTGCATAGCAGCATGAAATGCCAACTATAATCTATACAAACTCTGCATTTCCTGTCTTAAAAATAATGACAAGTTACCCCTAGAAAAAATAATCTCATTAGGTTGTCGTATTTATTACAGATCTTCCAAAGTAAACCCTTATCATTTCTATTCCCACCACAATGGAATACAGTTATCCACATATGCACACAGAAAGTAAGGCTATGAATACCTAAAATACTATCACATTTAAATATGATAAATATCGGTAACTCTCCCTATTATGCAATGCATTTATTTCACAAATACACACTGTATGATCCTTCAGAAGACACTGGAACTTTTTTCTCCAAATGAATAAAACGTAACATGCACTTCTCCACTTAAATTAAAAAATAAAAACCCAAGTGCTTTCATTCAAAAAAAAAATTCATACATAAAAGAGAAAAGTAATCGTGAAGTTATGGTGATAAGTTACTCTAACAATGTTCTACTGGACTCAAAGTGTTGAAGTGAATAATTGATCGACTGTGACACCGCAATAGCTGGGACTGTATAGCAAGAGAGAAAGAAAGATCCCTAAGGACTAAAGTGCACATCTTTGTAATGGGAGCAGCTGTAATAAATCTAAGCTGACAAGTATTCAGAGACTGAAGCAATGTTCCATCAAATATTTTTAAAGTCAGTTCCACACAAGTCAACCCAGCTTCGCCTGGAGATTTATCAGACATTTAGCTGGTGCACATGTGATCACTTGTTAAAGTGAAGGGGAAAGCTAAAGAAGTGGACAAATGAGAGATACCAGACCGAGGCACAATAAGATTTTTAATGCCTAAGGATGAACTTTCACATTTCATTAAAGTTTAGAAACATTTAAAAGTCTGTTCTTATACCACACATTTTTAAAATATCTTCTCTCTTCCCCTAAAGATTTTTAAGGAAAATAACTGAGAAACTATTTTATTTCCTTTCCTAAACTTATGCATATGTACAAAGTTCTTTAAAAAAATGAAATCATTTAAGATGTACATTTAAGTTGTATATTTCCTGACACAGTTGCACATTCTTACTTTTTAAGTTTTACAGAGAAGTTCATAAAATTCAGCTAGGAAACCTGACCAGCTCAGACAAAAGTAAGACATTTGATTAAAACAGACTTTAGAAAGCACTACTAGAAAAATAAGATATCGTTCATTCAAGAAAAATCAGTTTACTAATACTCTTTACAGTATCAGCTTAAACAAAAGAATAAGAATGTTCATCGAGTCTCTGTTTAAGAATTGCCATCCTCGAGAGCAGACCAAGTCTGTTTAATACTGGGAATTCTTCAAAAAGCTTATCAAAATGGACAACTTGACAAATCCTGATGGCAGCAAAAGCCCCAACATTTGGCAAGAAAAAGAGATATGTATCAAGTATTATGGGTACACGTTATGCCTGGGGAGATTCCAGTTGGACACCGGAAGATAATTTTTCAGAATTAGATCAATCATCCATTAGAATAATCTCCCCAGGGAAGCAGTGGATTCTCCAGTCCTGGGCACTTTTAAGATTCAGCTAGAGAAGGTGCTGGGCCATCTTGTCTAAACTGTGCTTTTGCCGAGAAAGTTGCACCAGATGATCCTTGGGATCCCTTCCAACCTGGTATCCTATGAAGTACCTGACTACATGCCAGACTAAGCCTGTATCCTGCTTCCATCTACACCCACATGAGAAGTGTGAACAGAACAGTGCTCCAATGCTGTAACTCACAGTTCAGACACAGACACCATTAACAGAACTCTAAGATCAAGCCTTTCCCAAAATTCAGAAACATGTAAAATGATGAAGCACTGAGTGGAAGGAGGAAATAGGGAAAGCAGTGATGAGATAAGGAGATGAAATTAAAAAAAAAAATCTGCTAAAGGTTATGCAATGAGAAGGTACAAAGACTGTTCAGCGATGCTGGAGTTGAGCAAAGTATTGGACATTCTCTCATGTGAGCCCTGGATCCACACGCCTTCTGTACGACTCTGGTTGTACCAGGCCGCGCAAGCATGATGCCCTTCACAGTGTTAATGGTAATTCCTGGTTTTGGTTTCATACAAGCAAAATGTAAAGAGTGGAAAGTGGTCAGGGGTATTCCAGAATGGAACAGGCTATCTGGTCCCCAGAGCTCCACGTTCTCAGAATTTAGTAGATCCGAGTCAACTAATTTAGGGATCCAGGAGTTTGAAGATAATTCTCCAGAAAGTCTCCGAATCTCACTGCCAGCAAGAAATTCAGTGGCTCTTTTATTTACTTACATTAACATTTTCATATCCAAGTTTGATGACAGCCATCTACTGACAATTAGGTTTATGGAGTGAACAGAGATGGATAAACTGTCACACAAACTGACATCCACAGTTCTAGTCATCCGATTATGGAAACTGGCACCGGCTTGTATATATGAATGAGAGTAGACAGCACAGGGTGGAGATGTGTCATAAGGGGCTGGTGATGTCCCTGAACACAAACACAAGCAGTTTATAATTGATGAGGTAAAGATGTATGAGCCAGATGGATTTCTATCGTGCAGTCTTTTTTGATCCTCATTTATGTTCTCTTCTGTTGAAGTACGTGGGAGTTTCTGCTTTAGGTGATGCAGGGCTGGGCTACCCTCACCACGGCACAATGCACCAGAAATTCCACCTGCCCCCCCTATATTCCATATAATGCAGAGGCCTTTTATTTTCCATATATGACACTCATATTTTGGCAGCTTGGAGAGCCCCATTTTCACCAACCTCAACACTTTTTTTAAATCCTCCAATGCATTGCTGTTCATGTGAGAATATGGCAAGTCTGTATTCTGCACTTGAGATACAGGAGGAAGTTGTTCCTTGAAAACACAGCACATAATTTGGTGAAGAAATTCTAACACATACTATCTATGCATCTTTCATGGGATTTAGGTCATAAAGAAAATGCATGTAAAGTATATGTACATTGTGTGAGCTGTATTCAGATAATTTAGTATTAAAAACTGAATAAAAATAAGTAAAATAATTATCTGAATAAGCAAACATTAATAGGAAATAATTTTCTTCATTTTCACTTCTCTGAATAATTATATCTGTGGGCTATTATGAATAATTTATGAGATGGCATGCAGTTTACATGTAGCCCTGAAAGTCTAT
Organism: Scolopax mira; assembly: GCA_004320125.1. Classification (NCBI taxonomy): domain Eukaryota; kingdom Metazoa; phylum Chordata; class Aves; order Charadriiformes; family Scolopacidae; genus Scolopax; species Scolopax mira. The sequence goes on from BJBW01010782.1 coordinate 10,550, forward strand.
GCATTTATAATATGATCATTCCAAGTAATTCTGGAGCAAACCATGCCTGGTAAGTGACTTCTGCACAATCAGTCTTTCAGCCTTAGGATACTTAAAGCTTCTGTTAACAGAGCAAGGCACTCTGGTTAAAAAAAAATAAATTAAAAAAAAAGTATTTTTAGTTTATTTAAATCTCTCTCCCGCAAGTAGCATTCAATAATTCATTAAAATCTTGTAACTCCAAACTTCCTTTAAGCTTTGCGAAATATTGACTAACTACTTTATATATTGATCTTTACAGTGATTAAATTTTTAAGGCACTTGAGAATAAATTCTGGTAAAGGCAATATCCTCTTTTTCCCAGCAGCATACAAATTATGTTGCACAGCCCAAACCCAAACCATTCTGAGTACCCTGCACTAGGTTTTAAAAGTACAACATTGTTCCAAAAACAAAAGCCTGACTCATAACTTCAATGTTCTATTTTCTGACCAAGAGGAATATACGGGGACCATTTAAAACAATTACATACCATTTGTCTATTTAAAGTCCTGTTAGCCAAGAAACAGTTTATTGTACGTACAATTAAAAAAATAAATCCCCAATATTATGCAAATCCTCTCTTTTTCTCTTTTTTGGTCTACAGCAAATTCTAGGTTTTGACCAAAGATGAAAAAACCACTTGCAAGAGTATAATAGGACCACACATTCTTTTCTCTCAAGATCACTCTGCAGATTTGTAAACATGCAGTACTTTGTCTTTCAGCATAAGTAAACTATACTTAATGACCAGAGGAGTACTGTATAAAGAGATATATTAGAACAAAAGACTTTCACCAAAATCCAATTCAGTCTTTATGCATAAATTATCCATTCACAATACTGGCGCCTTTTAATGAATTTTGGCCTTTAAAGTAAAATTTTTTAGCTTAGCTTGTTTCTAACACATTTACTGTCTTTATAGTACATTTTATTCTTTCCTTTTCAAGAAGCAGTGCAAATAATAACCAGCAACAGAAACTGTATTGCCAAAGCCTGTAAGTTCATTTTGAATTCTTTTCCATTTAAATTGTGTATTTCAAAAATATGCCCCTTGTGTTCCTGTGCACTTTAAGTTCACAGACTGGAGTTCATCTTTCCATCCATACTTCACTTCTACTTCTGAATCCATCTTCACAGTACACTACAATGTTCCTTAGAAATTAAAAAAGGCAAGAAGGTGGTTCTTGACAACCATCCAAAGCACTGACATAGCTCCATCTTCCACCCACCACATTTTGCTAATTATACCTCAACGGCTCACCTCTCTTAAGACAGAGAAGGAAGCAGATGACACTCAGTATGCCAGGGGAAAGAATAAGATAAGCAAGCAAGGGAACCCCATGAGGGAGGACGATCAAGAGCTGCTAAATTTTGTACCAACTACCAAAACCCAACTCAATTGTATGTAAAGATTACATGCACTTCACATCTGCACTGAAGCCATTGTATGCCATGGACTATCATGTGTATTCCTTCTGTGCAGAAGAAGGGTCATTTAGACAAAAAATTTGATCTCCGAGTAAAAAAATGTAAGAAAAAATTGCCTAGTCAAAATAACAAAAAAAGGACTCAAAGTTCTCCCCTTAAAATAACTTGTCCTAACATCTTCTATCTCCTGCTACTGTATATTTTAATTTCTCTCCAACAAAAAGCCTTTTGAGATTGGACTACTCTATCTCTGACACCTTCTCCCTTTCAAGATCTTTCAGTAACACTAAGCATCTTGCCTACCATCATCCAGTGCCACTCTCATCCTACTAGTGCTTTAAATTACTGGACACATACTAAAAATAGTGATTTTTATGAACAAAGTTGATACCAGACCAACAACAAAACTTAGTAATTGTTATCCCTGCCAGGAAAAGGCAGTGAGCAATATCTACCCTACTTGGAAGCTGTTGATGTATTTAAATATTTCATCAACTTCCTTTATGAAAAAGTAAAGGTCAAGAGAACACAATTCCAGATGTCCTTTCTTGCCTTTACTGCTTGCCATTTTGCTGCAAGAGTGATGACTTGCATAAAATTATTTCCATAAACATGTTACATCATATCCAAGCATATGTTTAAGTTGCTTATAACGTTGAAGTACACCAGCTAGTTTCACAATCAAAGCTCTAGTATCCTCTTCATAATAAATGAAACAAACATTTAAGATTCTTAATTTCTTCCCATTCAGGGAAGGGAAGAGGAGAAAAAACACAGCACTTACTTATGATATAAATGTGGAAAAATAAGTTAAATTTCAATGGGGGGAGAAGCAGCAAAACCAAACAGTCTACTTTAATTCTGAATCAGCAATGCAAGCATCCGCATTTCACATCACCCCCCAGTTCCCTGGTATCTACTGCCAACGGTGCACCACAAGAAAACTTCATCAAAATTAGTGGTACATATATAATAACAAATTTTCTATGGGTAAGATATCCCTGCATATTACTTTTAACGCATAAGAGAAAGAGAAAAAGATACTGTTCCATGTAGTGGTTCCCTTGACAGTATACCTTAACTGATTTCATACCCTTCCAGCAGAAAGGGCATGTCAAGAGGAGAGATGACAGGACCAAAAAACACCATGTTCAGCAAATGCCAGTATAAAAACAGCATTAAATGCAAAGATGATTCAGAGGAATTTGACTTAACTTTATGTGAATGCCAATTCTGTCATATAGGGAAAAAAAAGCAACTAAGCAAATCACTTTTCCTCTGACATCACCTTGCAATTGAAATAACGTACTGCGCCAAACATTTTCTGTTTTATAAAAGACACAGATGGTACCAAGTACTATTTAATTTCTTACAAAAATGCTGATTTTTCATCTTTACTAAATAAGTGGCAATTCAAGAAATTAGTTTATCTTAAAATAACCTACAAGTGTTGAAAATCAGTTGGCAAGCATACTCGTAACACAGCAGCCTTTTCACTGAATTTCACTGATTTTTTTTTTTTTTTTTTTTTTTTTTTTTAAGAGTTGGAAGGGACCATAGAGATCATCTAGTCCAACTCTCCTGCTGAAACAGGATTGCTTTTAGCTTGGCATGGGTCGGAAAACTGAAAATGCCTCAGCAGAAGGGCAGCAAACCAAGGTGGTGGCCTGGATGTCACATGCCAGATGCTGACCATCCATCATTTCTATGCAATTTCTATGAAAACAAAGCACTGCAGCATTCTGGTCTGTCCTAGAACCTGCTGAGCATTTTCCTAATGTGCAAATGGATAATTTTCATTCTTTTCTTAAGCAAGACTAATCTCCATTACTTACACCAACCCATACTTCCTCACTCTTAGCTGCAAAGTGACACTCGGAGAAGAGAGAAGCTAAATTATACTCCTTGCTCCCGAGTTATTTTTGAAAGAAGAAATCGAGACATTGGATTCCACCCATCCAGTGGAAAAAGCGCCTGACATCTCACCAAATGTTTAAGCGTAGCAGCCAAAGAAACCATTTTAACTAGGAGCAGGGTCTGAATTTCATTCATTTGGCTATTCCGCATGAAAAACTCCAAACTGGATCTTCATTTATTATCTTGTTCCCTGAGAAACGTATCATTCTTCAACTACCTATGAAGAAAGCTAGAAATCATATGAGAGCAAACAGATTTCAGAAAGCAGAGAGGACCATCAAATACTGAAGATCCAATTAAGTGCCAGTCATCAGTCAAACATACTCGGGAGAGAGAAATGCCTGAAATGAGACAAAGGGGCAAACAAACTCCAGTACATTTTTGTGTATGAAGTGCTCCAAGCATAGTAATACCAGATGACGAGAAGATGGAAACTGCTCTAGTAATTGCATGTAACCTTTGTCTTCCAAATAGGGAGCTATTTATGAAGGCAGTTACAGAAGAAATAATTTTAGCAGACTTAATAACTGAAGACTTCACAGAAGTTTTATTTGCATGGGGTACTGAGACTCATATCCCTACAGAAAACTACGACACTCAAAACTTCCTTGGAGTATAAAGTACCACCAATTTTTGCTACCTCCTCAAGAATTCAGAACTCTTTTTTACATAAACTGGCTTATCTTTCTTGTCCAGATATTAATCATCTAATAAAGAAGGTAATTTTTGTGAATCTCTGTATTCTGGAAGTTAAAGATAAGTGCATCATATACAGAGAAGCACGCAAGTCTGATGGGAACATCTATGATTAAGCAGATAAAGTATCTTGGCCTCATTTTCACATATATTTAAGGATAAACCTGCTACAATGCAGAGGGAAAAACAACTAGCAGACAAAAAAAAAAAACAAAACACACCAAAACAACAACTGATTGATGTTTGTAATGAAATGAAAAACAAATGCTTAAGGAGGGGATATAGTTTAAAACAAAAGATAGTGAACACAAAAAAGGTAGTAAAACACTGATGCCATAAATGTTAGAAGCTAAAGCAAATAATTTACCAGAAGAAATCCAGATTTCCCACAAAGAAACTTGGTGCTATATCATCATATATGAAGACTAAATCCTGTCATGTACTACTCCTCAGAGCACAAATGTCTAGAGTAATACAACCTGAAATAAGTAATTATTTTAATGCAATCAGAAATATTATCTGCAAAACTCTTGCTAGGCACCCTGTACTTTAAATGGTTTATTAAAAAGGAAAGCTGGCTTATCTCTAGAGATCAGTCTTTCAAATTAATATCTTTTATGTTCTAAATAATGTATTGCAGCTAAGTAGCAGAGAAATTGGAAAATTTATGAGTAACGTTAGAGATAGTTATACAAAATTAACCTTTCAATTTTTTTTTCTTCAAGGAATCCAGCATACTATTCTTTTTAAGCTCACAGTAAAGAATCTGCAAATACTCATTACATTCCTTTTCATATTTTCAACTAACAGCTTTCCTGCATTAATACTAAGTAGGCAATAGCAGTATCCTTTTTGGGAACATATACAATTTTACATGCAGTTTCTGTCCATAAAATAAAGTTGAAGCAGCAAAGCTGCCACAGTGGTCAGCAGAGCTCCATAACCCAGTGTAATAAATTTCTAAGTGCAATAATGGACATTATGAAAATTTGTCTACTTTCGAGAACAGTAGATCAGGGATAAATGAAAGATGCACATGCCTGCAATATGTATACAATGCTCCAACTTTCCTCTGTCTTCAAGATCTGTTGCAGGATTAAACAGCATAAATATACAGACATCTGAAAATTAAGCCCTATCCACAGCAACATACTTTGTCTTATACAAGCTTTCCCCCTGAAAAAAGTTTTTACCTTAATTGTGTCGTGTACAACGGAAAAAGAACCATCTCTTGCAGCAAATAAAACACCCTTATGAACTTTAAGGAGCTTAATTTATCATTGCATTACTTCTTGAGATATGCCCATATTACAGTCAGAAGGCTACAATCACAGAATCACCTAGCTTGGAAGGGACCTCAAAGATCATTTAGTCTAACCAATGAAAAAAAAAACCCACCACACACCACAAACGAACAACAACAACAAAAAAAAACCACAAAAAAACCCACACACATACAAACTCCACACCACACCCAGAACACCACCAACCCAACATTAATCCATATCCCCGAGCACCATGCCAACTCGTCTCTTGAATACCTCCAGGGATGGTGCCTCAACCACCTCCCTGGGCAGCCCATTCCAATGCCTGACAACCCTTTCAGTAAAGAAATATTTCCTAATATCTAGGAAACCTAGGAACCTCCCCTGGCGCAACTTGAAGCCATTACCCCTTCTCCTATCATCTGTGACTCGGATGATGATAGGAGGCAACACATTTTTGTGTTGCTACTGAGAGAGACACATTTTTTTCCTGCTACTGAAGAGGAAAGCCATTACAGCTCTTCATGATCCCTGGGTGAATGAACATATGTTGCTAGGTTCTTCAGCAATCAAAATCCACAGCTGATAAGCTTTCACTTCCCATTATTTTCAACCATATTAAACAACAGGAAAAAAAACATACACTCAACTTTAACTGAGCAGGTTACAGTCTGTCTGATCTTCAGCCCAAATGTGTGGATTCTCATCTTAGAGGATCCCAAAGAATTTGATTTAAATTTCTCTGAACTGCATAAAGAAAGTATGCTACCACATCTCCACAAACTGCTCTACACTACGCATTGAGCAATCTGAAGGAAGAAGCAGCTGAAACCTCTTTTTTTTTTTTTTAAGTGCTACATATATTTTCAATGGGCTAGAGTAGATAAAAAAAATATTTTTTATTCCAAAAAACTATCTTCTTTTTCTTTCCAGATTAATTCAAAAATAAACCCACGCTCACAGCATGGGATAGGACACTTGAACATAGATTTCTGATGAGTTCAGTCTTTCTTTCTTAATAGAAATCATCCTGAGAAATATAAACAAAAACGTAAACCTCAGTACAAATGCAAGCTAAATATGTATAAATGGACAGTGATTTGAATCACCCCAGATCTCTGATATCTCCTTCACAGTTAAGGGTCTCCCCAAGTAACAACAGATTTCAAGATTAAATCTGTTTCGGTTTCAGTGCTGCAATAAAAAACCTACACCGAAGGATACCATTAACTTCAAGAATTATATCCATTTGATTCCAACCTTCTTTCAGAGCACTAGAAGTACCAGCAATGAATTACTGAAGACACTTCCAAGAGAACAGCCTCCTCCACCACCTTCACAAAAAAAATTTCTGGAAGAAACAGAGGAGGCGGCTGGATGTCAACAGTACAGCAATGGAAAGGTATGTTTTCCTTACTGGTATCAAAACCAAAACCTAGGATTTTTGGTGAATATACCAGATAGGAATTCGTCTCCTGCAGCGATTCACATAGTCACACAGTAGTTCTTCTGAGAACTTCCTCACACTGCTATGAAAAACAAAGCCATGCATCTCCTTGGCCCCATCAGAGACTTGAGCTGAGATTATCACCAAAGCATTTCTCTTTCTCCACTTACTAACCAGACTGGCCAACATTCTCTCTAACTCATCTCTCTAACTCCTCTGTCTCTCTCAGTTGCAGAATACGCAAAGGTTACATAAAAAGTCTTCTCTAAAGACTTTTTCCTCTGCAACATGAGCCTGTATCTTCTCATGAAGGGAAGCACACAAAACAACGATTTGGAAAAATATGCACACTCACACATTTGGTCTATAGTTTGTTTTGCACTTTCCAATTTCTGTGTTAAGATCCCACCTGAGCAAAACACAGTAATAAGACATAATGAACATGAAAGCCTGGAAGGTTATTTTATATGCAAAGCATATTTTGATAGTGGTACTGTGAGTAGTGCACGCAGAAAAGCATTCCTGAGCAATAAACTGAATACCTGCACATTATTGGGGAACTACACTTCATTAAAAAAATAACAAACAAAAACTAAAATTCAACAAAAAGCTCACTTTATCCTGAATGATAGTTGCATAAGGTCAATGTCAATTAAATCTTAAGTGTTCCTTTGATGGTTCAGCTGGTGAATCTTCTTTATAATTTTTCTAGAATATACAGCATACAAAATGAGTAATTGAGCTTGTATTTGTATTCTGTCGTTCTCCATTAGTGTTGTGTACAGAAAACAAGACCCGAACGGTTAGTGATGAGTGAGGTGAAGAAGGGAAATGAAAATGTCAAATGCAGGAAGAAACTGTTAAATGGCACCAAGTGCCTGGATGAGGTGTTTGTCTACCCATGTGCTGCTTGTCTTTCTCAATCTATCATCAGAAAGGACAAGGAACCTCAGGAGGGATGAATGTCCTAAGTCAGAAGGATGGAGTGGTCTGCATCCTTGACTGCCTCAGGCAATAGCATGCTTGCCCTAAACTGTCAGTTTATGGTCTTCATTGCAATCTGCCTCCTGTCAATGTGAAATTCAGAAACTGAAATTCAATGTGACTTGTAGCCTTCAAAAATAAAGACTATACAGGGCATTTTTTAAAATTAAAAAACAATGATTACAGCCGTTTTCGGGGGGAAACTGCAGCATGGGAGGGGGCACACATTCCAGCATACCAGCTTGCCCCGTTCTTCCACTCAGACTGATGCTGAGAGATAAGAGACCGACTGGAAGCAGTTGGCCCAAATGACCATCTGACCATGAAATAGAAATACAGGCTAGAATCTGAAAGGAAGTCTTAATGGAAATATAAAACAGAGAGAAGCAGCACTGCCATTACTGTCAGTAAGAAAGGACTGGAATAAGAGAAGAAAGTCAACCAGAAGAGTTGAAAATGAGAAGAGAGAGACACTGAATCATTTTTATGTTTCTGCATGTCAGTTCATGTCTCCTGTTTGATAAAAAGCAAAGAGATGATAAACTGGAGGCCAGCTAACAGGCTGTATACCCGCTATTGCTCAGAATTCGCAACAATTTTAATTGAAACACTGCAAGCCACCTAACTTCTATAAATGATGACATCATGAACACAACAGGTACATCTCAGTTCATCCTAGTCCTGCTTTGCCTTTTTCTTCTTTTCTTTGTAACATACTTCTGTTTTTACATGTGATACTGGGCATCTGAATACATGACAAAGGGAAGAGGCCTATATGAGCATTCAATTCAGAATGGCTATTTCCCTTTTATGGTATGAAAGCTCATTGAGAGGATTATATCCTATTTCATCACAAAGTAGTGATTTAGATTTTATTTTGTTAAATCTTTCTTATACCTGGGGATTTTAAAGAGTTATTTTTACATTCATTAAGAACATTTTAGAAATGAAGGGCACATTATTAATATTAAAGATTCTGGAATACTTACAATAGTACCACAATGGATGTCATCCCTCAGTTGCCAAGTTAAAGTAAAGATCTGACAATATTTTACCAAGAGACACAAAAATTCACAACCCTTTAATGAAGTCCAGACTACACTAGGGCCTTGCAAAAGTTTTCATTTTAGAGTGTTCTCATTAATTTACCATGTACTCAATTAAACCAACTGCATTTTGTTTAAGATCTCCACTAAAGATTTATATATTCAGTTTACAACTTAAAAAAAAACATTTTACGTAACTTCTCTAGTTACAAAATTCAACACCACAAAATTTCATAAATTTTCTATTTAGAAGCATCCTAGATCTACTTTGGGTTTTAACTGAACTCTCCAGTCAGGCTACCATTGAGCTGAACAGCAGCACGGTTAGATCATAGCTTAAAGCACCTCAGGCCCGGACTCTACACCCATGTGATAAGGATGAATATTGGCATCTTTTGGGTTTTAGGTGCAACGTCTTTAGGACTGGAGATGGTGCTACAACAGAGCCTACTGCTCTGCAAAGCAAAACTAGAGGCGTCCGCTTCTCATAACAAGTTACCAAAGCCCAGGTGAACACATGCTGGTAATTTAAGAACAGACAAAACAGGCGAGAAGAATGCTGAGAACACAGGCAAGAACGCACCAGCTCTGGTGATTCATACTGTCTTTAAGGCAGCTGCATCAGAATCAACAAGATTTTTTTGGAACAACCTCCAGAACCTGAAGTGGTTGCTGGCATGGGTTACACCTCGGCAAAAGCATATGTCTGATGAAGTTCTGTGCCAAGCCAGGCCATGTTTTCACCTTCTCTCCTACATGATGAGCACTGCTTCCAACCTAATAACCATATATAAACAGGAAATAAAACAGTTGGTGGAAGACTGTCACACAGCATGAATATCTGTTCTGGATTCCTCTAATGGTGTTGCTTGGTACAAGCATAAAGAAACGGTAAAGCTCAGTTTGTCAACACATGTAGCCACACGCAAGAATTTTCAACCTATTTATAGGTATTAAAAGATGTAAAAACTTCTTAAATGCTTAGCAATTCAAAGAAAGGGCTATTTACACACTGGCTTTGGTTGTGCAGTACTACCCCTATTATTTGATCCAATCAGGAAAAAGCAGCTGATGCAGACTCTGCAAGCTCTATCATTTTTTGTTGGGTTTGTTTTTAAAGGCAAAGTTGCCTGAATATCTCAAACTGTAGCTTTTTCCACTTACAGACACAGATATACGTCTATTCAGTGTGCGTGTGTATATATATATGTATATACATGTGTTCTGTATCTGTCTCCATTCCTACCAACAATAATTTGGTGTGATATCAAGTAACAGCATCATGACACTTTTTTTGTGGAGATGGAAGGGGGAGAAAAAGAAAGGTAAAAATAAACTTACCCACCTTAGACTCCCATTCCTTGGATAATAAGCCCTAGCAGACCAGTCACTTTACTGAAGACTGTCCATCCCCTTTCTCTCCCTGCTGACTCTCAGCTTGCTCTCCTTTAATTTTCCAAGCTCTCCAGACTCTGTTCCTTCACAGGCTGGGGGTTTTTTTGCCTCTCATTAGCTCTTTCTAGCTCCTCTCAGGACTCTGCATTTGCAAAAACACATATGGCAAAATGTGCTCTGTAAGACCCACTGATAACACTTTGGGCGGGGGGGTGTGGGGCAGGGAAAGGGAAGAGTCTTCTGAAGACAAAATTATTTTTAAGGAATTCCTCAACAGCATCTCAATATTCACTTTCACAAACCAAGCGCAAATGTAGTAGCACAGCTGGGATTGCCGTTCTCCCTCCACTAGCACAATATTCTCTGTGGGGTAAAAAGAAGAGAAAAAGGGCAAGGGTGCATGGAGGGAGAAAAAGAAATAAGCAGCCTCGATGACTTATGACACAGAATTTCTCACCTAGCAGGACTAATCTCCATTTACTCTACTAAGATGGAGCTTCTTTATGGAACACTTCATATACAGCAGGAGATTATTGATTCACCATCCATCAGAGACAAATTTTCTTTTTATTTTTTTTTTTAAAGCCCAATAGCTTTGCAGATAGAGTTCTACTGGATATGTGCAATAAGATTGTTTCTTATTTAGTGGATTATTCCCAGGTGCAGAAATAGCATCCCAAATTTAAAAGTAATTCAGCTTTACCCTCATCCCACCATAGCTATATATCTGTCTTAACAGTATGATCATCATTGACTGCATCCAAGACGCCTCAGGTCAGATGAATTTGCAATGATCCTATGATATAAAATAATTTCATTTGAAGGGAAGAGAAAGCCCCAGAAGATACAAGTAAACGGCAAATTGCTCGGTTGTTCCTTCTAACTGCAACAATCATGGAAAGAGTGGCTCATTCTCAAGACAGACAGTTTTCTAAATGAAAATGGGTTCTCAACCCTGCCCCCAAATGCCAATCAGTGAAGCCAAGAAAGCCTCCCGGAGAGCTAAAAAAGAAGGAATGCTGAAAGAGGAAATGCAGCTTTTTTATTCAGCTCAGTGCTAAACAATCATGATACTTTTTCCATTATATGCAGATTCTTATCATAAAAATATTCCGCTGGGTTTTTTACTTTTTTTTTTTAAAATAAATTATTATTAGTCAACTATTTCTTGAGACTGGATAGTCTCTCCAAAGCCTTCGCTAAGGGTTCCTATTAGGAAAATTATAGCCAGGCAGTGCATGAGGGGATGCATTACAAGTCACAAAATTGAAAGTGTAACTGTACCAATTTTAATTTTGAATACACTAAGGTGTTGCTTCTAGTTGCTACCCTAGCAGCTCTGATAAGTTGCTTAAGGTTGTAGTTAATAAAAGGTCATTCTGTAGCAATTTTTTTTTCTTATTTTTTTAATGTCAGAGAAATCCCCAAGGCTCTTACAAAGATCTCTGCAAATGCCAAAACATGGAATGGAAGAGAACAGCTTTTGGGCTGGGGGTGGGTATCTGTGAGAACCCAAACCTTCTTGGTGCCCAAGGTGACAATGAAGGCGAGTCTACCGTACAGATTGATGCAGACAGAGCTACTGAGGGTCTGCTCCCAGTGCCCTTAGTGAAAAATCTGCAGAATGACCATCACCTTTCCACAAACTTCAACCTGTTTGTAGCCTGTACAAATCCTAATCATCTAATGTTTTACCAAGTCAAAAGGTGTGAGATGAGAGACATGGAGAGGACAAGGAGTGAAAGCACATGCAATTCAACCAGAATCGTTTAAAAAGAGTCAGCACAACTAATCATCTCCAGACAGAAAAGTCTCACTGAATAAAACAACTAGAGCACTATATGAAAACACTGCACATCAGTAGGATTTCTTAGCATACCTAGGTCCTGCTGACTCAACATAACCTTAATGATTGTTATTTATTTCTTGAAACTACAGCTTTTATTTATAATATAACCTAGCTATAAAATACTTAAGCACAGTATTTGCTTAGACAAGTTTGCTTCCCTTTTTCTTCTTTAAGAATTAATGAGCCCAGAAAAATAATTATCTTTAAACAAAAAGATAGTTTAGGTCTGATTTTCTTTACTTATTCCCTTTTTTATGGCTATGCAAGTCAGAAGGTGAGGAAAATTGGCAATAGAAAAGAGTTCCAATTTCTATAATTTAAAAAATGGACTAAACATGAACCAGAAGAAAACAGCATGTAATTTAAGGAAAGAACAATTTTTCAAGGAAAATAAACAGAACTAGAGCTTTCTTTAAGGAACTTCCCCCATTAATTTGGAGATTTTTGGTTTTCTTTGAGATGGCAGAAGGAATGAGTTATAAAATCCTGAGCTTTGAAACTTTGTTCATTTAATATTTTACATTTCAGCAAATAAGTCTTCATTATTCACTGACCTCCCTATAATATAAGCCACAGCTATAAACTCAGATTTAACTACCTGATGCAGCACCTCAGTACCAGGATGCCATTTGGCTACTTAAGAAACAGAGAGATATTCTCCAGTAGCCAACAAAAACAAAGTCAAAGCACCAGGGTTAGAATGAGATTGTAGCAACTCAAATTAAGGGTGCCATCACTATCACCTTCAGCTATATAATAAGCATTTTTATTGTATTTTAGTTCTTGCTACTTTTAAAATCAATTCTTTTGAAAGAAAAGTAAATAGATATTAAGTAGGTAACTGGCAAGATAAGAAATTTGAAAGAGTTTTAAAACAAACTTTCCATCTATTTTTCAAGCAATTTTTATGCCTCCAAGGTGCCTCAGTATACAGAACAGTGTATCAGCTTCCCTTACCCAGAAAGTCTGATTTTCTTATTCTTTCTTAATCTGACTCTTCTCTTGTCTCCCTCTGGACAGGAAGATACTGCTCAACACTCATTACCTACTGTATAAATTACAGAGGAAAGTTACAATAGGCAAAAAATAATTAGAAGGTGAAGTCAGTACATTTAAAGATTAAAATCAGTACGTTTTTGCACAATGAAGGAAACCATACTGCTATACTTTCATCTTGGTACATAGTATTGGTAACAGGAGGTGGTAATTCAAAAATATGAAACTAGGCATCATAGCTAGCACCGCTTTAAAGCAGTCCAGTTTACACTGACTGTATTTCTTCCTATGTCCTTTGACTGAGGGGAAGGAAAAAAAAAATCCACACATAATATAAAGCTTGAAAAAACCATGAAACATTTCAGACCAAAATCAGAAAGGCAATGTAGGAAATACATCCAAGTCATCTTTGTGCTTCACATGGTCACGGCCACAATGCAGTACCCATTTTTCCTTGAAATGTGAACACTGAAATAATCATCCATGCCCATCTCTCCTCCACATTAGACAGCTAATGCTGAGATGCACCCCACAATAAGAAAACATTTTAACTCTGTACAGTACTCCAAAGTCTGTACATCAGAAAATGTAGCTACATTGGCTAGCAATGGCAGTAGCATAATCCCAAAGTAGACTGGTCATTATTTATCTGAAAGGTCTCCTTTCTTCAAGGGAGACTAAATTCACAGTACTGCAGCTGCAATAAATAATGATGCTACAGCTAGAGCTCCAGGTGCATAGTGGATGAACAATTAACATGGTATTTTCCGATTTTCTAGGCATACTGCAAGGTCCCTATATATATGGCCAGAAGCACAGAAGACCTGAAACATTTTAATGATTAAAATTATACTTGGGCAATTGTTATCACTGGTAAAATGATGACATAAATGGTCAATTTTTACACCATGAGCCTATAACTAAAAATTAACAAATATGTTTGCTGAACAACATGCACAGTGCTCTCATCTCAGATGGCCAACTGCTTTCATTAGTTTCCCTTATGGTGTTTTGGGTTTTTTTTAACATTGCTAAAGTTTTTAATTACCACGTTTATCCTAATGGGACTGATTTGAAAGGTCTACCTATAAAAAGTAACGTTTGTCTGTCATGAACCATTTTTGCAGAAGCAGTGCTATTATATCCAGTCTAACTATTCAGAAGTGCAGATGACCACCAAATCAACATCAATCAAACAGATAATGGAATCTAAAAGTAAAAGATTTGTTCAAGCAGTTGTTTCCAATTCCCAATTAAGAATTCAGGCTACATAAGAATGCACGATTAAACAAAATACCACCTGGCTTTCCAGGGCAATTATACCTTCACAGCAGCTGATACATTTCAAGATAAGAAAGAAAAGCAAAGGGGTTCACTACTCTCCCACCTACCTCCATACTGTGTCCAAGCCAGAACCTGGTTGGCCCTAGCAAGGATCAGGATAGGGCTGTCTTCAATTAAGTCCCCGCAATCCTTCCAGTAACAGGAGATCAGGCATGAGTACCTTTTGGTGAGCGGGCTTATATTAAGGTCATAGCTAATCAGGAGGCCTTGTTATTTTGGCAGCAGAATCAGGAGAAAGCCCCCAGCTCCTCACTTTCTGCAGAGCAGAGCCATCAGCACAACCCACACTGTGGGCCATGCAGTAGGAGGGCTCAGGGAAAACTTTTGCATGTCAGGGCAGACCCTGCATCATCTATGGCTCCCTCAGAGTCCTCTTCTTGATATAAGAGGCAAAGGAAGATGGGCGGGCAAATACTAATGTTCATTTGAAGAAACTCGGGCACGTCTATTGAATACCTTAGAAGTGAGGTCAGAGAGAATTTGAAAGCCAAATCAACTGACCTAAGAAGCAAAAGATAAAAAAGAAAGAGACTAATGTATCTGGAGGCAAAGATAGTGTCTGACCTGCAAGGAGAAGTAGACTGAGAGACTTCCTGCTATAGGAAAAGTAGGCAGAAACTAGATGTCCACAGTGGATAACCTCTCCTAACTCTGTGCAGCAAGGCCCCTACTACATGAGACTTCGGTATTTCTTGGTAACAGACTAATACTGTCAACACAGGCAAATTGGAGCTCACTTATACCTGTTTGCAATTACACTGTAGACAAGTTGCTCTCTGCCGTTCAGTCCTATGTGATGTCTCTCCACCTTTTTTATCTCCACATATGAACCAAACAGGACTGCAAGGTTGATGACTTCAGCCATAACAGCACTCACAGTGTTCTTGTGAAAGTACTGTTCAATCAAAAGGAGAAAGCATCTATAAATCCTCTTTTATCTCTGTAATATAAGGGCACAATAATTTGCAAGTTCAATATACTGCATAAGTTACAAATTAAATCAACTGCTAGCACTCTGAAGAGTTCTCAATTTTAAAAGCTAGTGCTTCAGCACAGAAGTGAAACAGCTCCTTCTAAAAGCTTACAAGGAATATAAAAACTCCTCTGGTATAACTATTGTGTTTTATAAGGACCAGATTTCAAAGGCATTTTGCATTAATAGTTATGATCATCTAAATGCATTTAACTACGAAAACCAGAGCAAAACTGAGCTCCTCTCAGTAGGAATTTGATATCAGATGTGTTATGGCTACATTTAAAATAGCTGCCCATGATCTTTCTTGCTTACATATGCATATAAATCTGTTAAGAAAAAGTCCTACAGGGATTTACCAACATGAATGCTGTCAAGTATTCTGAAAGTTCAGAGACTGTTGATATATATGAATATTTTGTAAAGTTACTTTGTGGAGTTGCATTTATTTTAACTTGGTAAAACAAATACTTAGGGAATACAGTGTATTAAGTGATTCATACAACAGGGAAAAACAAACATTATTAAAAATACACAGCTATTACTCAAATATATGTAAGCTGCAATACCTGCCTACGAGCTTAAAGGTACAGGACAGCATAGCTGTCATTTGATTTTAGAGTATCAACCACACATCATGTATCTACTTCAGTTTACAGTTCTCCCACTATTGCTGTTAATGATGCACTGCAGCCTGATGCATCAGAGGCTAATCCTGAGGTTTAAACAAATGATTCTCTATTATCTCTTGCTCTTAGAATGTGCCGCATCAGAAATCTGAGGGATTAATGAAACACTGCTACCGCTAATTGCTGACACAGGAGTATTTAGGGCACTAAGGCAATCACAGGAATAAAAATAGTAATTAAACAAAAAGGAAAGAAAAAGAGAAAGAGGCTTCCTAGTTCTACAGTACAGTAATCAGTCACGCAATGTCCTGTTGTGAAAAATCACTAAACATATGCTTTATCACTTGGTCCCAAATAAACCAAGTCTTTTCTGTATTAAGCGTTCTTTGGTTTAGCAGCTGTACAACTAACAACCAAAGACACTAAACACTGACTCAAAGCAAAAGACAAATAAAAAAATGCTTTTGCATGGACTTCCTGTAAAAGTGTGCAGAATGCACAGGAGGAGGCTAATAAAAATGAGAAAACTCTTAAACTGTATAAAACTTGGGGGCTGATCCCTAGCGGATTCCTAGGGATCAGCCCCCAAGTTTTATACAGTTTAAGAGTACAGCTAGGATCCCTGGAGGATTTGCAAGAGTGCACTGATCAGCCTTACTTTTTCTGACATAAAAACCTAAATTTGATATTGAACAAAAAGAAGGGTAGAAAGACCTTTTCATTCAGCAGAAATCACAGCTTATTTTGCTGAACAGCGTTGGTTCACCATCAAGAGACCTGTAAGGAGGTAGAGGTGCTTTGTTTTGTTCTGAATGAATGACCAAAAGTCGTCCCTAAATACACCTCAATTGCTGATGATCAGCATACTGAGCTCTTCCACTCTCCCACCAATTTAGCCAGTAAAAACATAAAAGTTTAGTAAATTCTGAAAATTTGCATCAAGATTGCTCTAAAGTACCTTCGAGAAGCTTGTCCACTCAAAAAAAAAAAAGAGAGAAAAGAAATAAAACATACGATGAAAACAAAACATATGATGGAAACATGCAGATTACAGAGAAGTCTAAGATAGGCACATTCATTTGCAATATCACAACAGATAGAAACAAAACCACAAAACCAAAAGCTAACTAAAAACAGGCCAAAAAAAGATGGCCTGTCACATTTTGACAAAAGCAAAGCACTAAACTAAAAGGTTATTCAACAACAATGAGAAAACATGCTTTAAAAAGCTCTCTTCTTTTGCCTGCATGATGAGAAGACAGGACCTTGCCCATGGGAGGAGACAAGGCAACACATAGATGAAATTTAAAGAGAGCTGACAATGTTTATTTTGACCAGACAAAAGCCTTTAACTTTGTGTATCTTACTTTTAAGTTAAAAACAAATACTCATCAATTAAATATATATATTGACTAATTCCTCATGATTTTGTGCAATGACCTGAACATACAAACATCCACTCTTAAATTTCAAGTAACAAAGAGCTAACGTAACAGTGGTTTTCCAGTACCATACTCACTTTAGGATTTCCAAAATTCAAGAACCTCTCAAACTGCCAATATCTGCAAGTGAAGTCATGAAGCAGCAGCGGGAGGCAGCATTGCCAAAGAAAGCAAGAGCACGTCCAGCCGGTGACTGTGGGCTGTGCTGCATCAACCCAGCCTCCAACAACCCGATGTAGAACTGACCCGTATTTTTAACTTCATTGCCAAACCTGTTCCACATATTTAAAGTGAAGTAACCACAGATACCACAGCATTTAACGCCTGGGTATCCCACTACCGTTATCAGTGCCTTTGCTGTGGTTTGCTACAGAAACTTTAGTGGCTTTTCATGACCAAAAGTGGTTGAAATTAGTCCCTGTTACCAGAAGATTGCCATCGAGAAAACTAATTTCCATCAGCATAAGAATTTAAATTTAGCAAAAAAATTCCTGAGACAGTATTTCTATTTTCTCTCAAAGAGAGTCAGATGCTAGTAAACAAAAATCCAAGTGCCAAAACTTTATGAAAAGTGATATTAAGAGAGATCTGCCACTCTTACTGATAGCACACAGTAAATGGTAGATGTTGCTGCTTCTTGTCAGTGTTCTTCTGAAGTTTTTTTTACATAGAAGAGGTGGGAAAAGTATTTGTTAACTTAACTGGTCCACAGACTAAAATCAAGAAATTGAATAATGCAAAAACAGAAGCATGTTGAAGTTCCAATTTATTTCTCTTACCTTATTCATCTCTACTAAAATATTGTTCACATGCTCTTGCATGTTATTTTCCCATATTTTTTGTTGTTCAAAGATGAAACTTCACGTGTCTTGGAAATCAATACAAAATCATCAAAATTATCTATTGCAAGATCAGATGTTATCTTAAGATTAAAAAAAAGGATTAAGATGGTTTGCTCTAGGAAGAGAAAAAAGTAAAGTACAAAGACTTGCTATGCTGAAACATTTTTGAATAGGGACTATAACCAGCTAAAAAAAATTTTCTGAAAGCCTGAAATTATACTAGTATACTTATAGAGATAGTTGAGTTTTATATAATTAAATATGTTGTATTGCTTTTTAAAAAATAGATAATTGTTAATTTTTTAGAGACGACTAATGCAGTAGAGGCAACCTCCAAATATCAAGATTCCCAGCAATACTACAGCATGTAGGGTTTTGCCAGAAGTGAACAACATTTGAGTCACAGAACTTCTGGCTGTCACATCCAAACATAAGAAAGTTAAGTGAAAAAGAACTGTTGGAAAAAAGAGTTACTGAAGGTAAGAATGGACAATACTGAACTAGTATATTGACTTTACATTAAAAAGTGGATTTGAACTGAAAAGTTAATTTTTTATTTTTTTTTAAATCAGATGAAATTACTCCCCTGATATTCTGGTAGTAACAGAGTATTGAGAAAACAGCGAATGGACTTCAGCAGCTCTGACTGACACTATGTCGTAGGAGTTGCCGCACTTTATCACCTTTTCTATCCCAGCTGCAGAAATCAGGATGATCACATGTATTTTGTTAAGTGCAAGTGAAACATGTCTTGCTTCAGAACATAAGCTAACTCAGTACTCCTTCTGAATATGTGTTGCTCTTCTTGGTTTTCAGTTACCCTTTGGCTATGTCAACCATGGTACAGATATCTCACACCAAGCCTTTGCTTTAACAATTATTATGCAGGAGAGTGGAGTGGAGATATGAGAGCCAGAAGGTGCTGGAGCATCCAAATGAGGTTGTTACTATACGCTCATGCAGCAGGGAACTGGAGAAAGATGACCAACATAGCAACTCAGAAACATACTGCACCCAGTACATGACTCCAGCAGATCACCTACGAGCCAGCAACCAGAACCATTCCTGGGTTCAGCAATGCTAGGTCATAGAATCTTAGAATGGTTCAGGTTAGAAGGGACCTTAAAAATTATCAAGTTCTAAACCCCCTGCCATGGGCAGGGACACCTCCCACTAGAGCAGGTTGCTCAAAGCCCCATCCAGCCTGGCCTTGAACACTTCCAGGGATGGGGCATCCACAGCTTCCCTGGGCAACCTGTTCCAGTGTCTCACCACCCTCACACTAAAGAATTTCTTTGTAACATCTAATCTAAATCTCCCCTCTTTCAGTTTAAAACCATTACTTCTCGTCTTATCACTACAGCCCTATGTGCCTGCACTCTGACTAGAATGGAAAACCAAAAGGTTGGAAATTGCAGTTGTACAAGCTATGGAAGTGGTTTTATCTTATTATGATGTTCTTTATCAGATCTGTGACATTTAGGATTCTCAAGAAATGGGATTTTCATCTTTGTACCTTAATGAACTTCTGACAGATCTGCAGTTTCAGTAACTGAAGAACTAGGAACAGAAAGCTATTAAAGATATTTTAGATACAACAGTTTTTTAAAAGATGGCAATAACCTCATCACATGAAGCATTAAAAAAATAGCAGAAACTTCAGCAATTTTCTAATTCACTTTCTAGCCAATGTCCAAATGTTACCAATTACCTAAACAAATGCTTACAATGAACTGGGAATTTTTTCCCATACTGCATTTCAGCTTATTTTAGTAGCAATTATTTTCTATGCCTGTTGCTGTGTGAATAGCAGCATAAACAATTTAAACAATGAATGACTGAGTAGGTATCCACTCCCAGTTGATAGTCGGGAGTAAGACTTCCAGTCATTTTAAAAAAAAAAAAAAAAAAATCTTCAGTGGAGGAAAAAAAAATAAAAACACCTTAAAAAGTGACACTCTACAATGTCATTTAAACCATTAAAGGGGCCTTAAATAAGAATGCCTGTAATTTATAATACTTAAATAAGGCGACCCATTTTACTGCTTCAAAAACTCACCCCTTCTCTTTTTTTTTATTCAACAGATATATTAGAAGAACACTCAATGTGTCATTGCATTTCAGCTAATCTTTCCTTCTAATAGAGCAGTACAGTAATTTTAACTGAAATTATCATTCAAAATTGGCAAATTTGTAATTTTGCAGAGATCAGATTTTCAAGGTTTTTTTTCATGATTAATAATATCCATTATTTGCCATAATTCTGTTTCAGGCTTCTTCAGATCACACCATGATAGAAATACCTTTTCTACTGGGAAACATTCATATGACCGTGAACTATCAAAAGGATTATTTCTTCTTATTTTACTACTATTCTGACAGAGTAACTACATCACCTACTAATGTTTACAGTAATTACCTGTGGTATTATACATTTTCCTGAGTGGAATGGCTACATTTTGATGTTAAAAGTTTGTGGATGGAATATGGCCAACCCACTACTATTCAGCAAAACTGAACCACAAAATATGTAGATGAGGCTTTTTTCTCTAGGCCAGTAAAAGGTATTTAATTATTTAAAAATTCAATTTAATTTTCAAGGACATATACACAGAGTGAATCTTCAGAGACAATAGTAAAGTCTCCTCTACTTAATATAGTTCTTTAAATTAGTATTGCAGTCCTAATGTTTTCATTATATGGACTTTAATCTACTGATTACTTTGTTGATGTAAGTTTATCAGTGGATGGGCTTAGTGGCCCCAGTTAGTGCCTTAAATTATTGGTTCCTTGCAGAATTTTTCCTTCCTTTTGTAGTTGGTAAGAAGCCTTCAATTGTGGTTTTTTGTTGTGGGTTGGGTTTTTTTTTTTTAAGTTTCTTCTGCTTTTCTTAGAGACAGTGCATTTTCTTCCGTAAAAAGTACAGAAATATATTCATAACAGCAGTGAGCATTAAATGACACTTTCATAGCTGGCACTCTTACCAAGGTCATTGCATTTTATATTGTTCTTTGTTCCCTTGTTCTTTGTCACTTTCATGGCTGATGCTCTCACGGCCAGAACCTCATTCACATGTTTTACTTACAGTCTCCTCCTCTCCACATTATAATGCAGTCCTTGTAGAAGTCACGATGCCACAAAGTGATACATCTGTTTACTCATATCATCTCTGATTTTTGTTATGCAGCAGCTGATTTCTAAGGGTTCAGTGAATAATTTCTTAGGAGGAGAGAGGAGGAGCAGGGGGATTGGTAGCACCGAAATTAATTTTGAGTCAGCTACTTAGGAAAATATTTTTTTTTTGTATTATTCTCTGGGAGGGCTTTTCAGCAGGGGATGCTTAACTCCAAAATTGGTTGATTCTGCAAAACTACACAACACTGACCTTCACGAAAAGATGCAAAATGTTCCGGTTCTCTCAGGATTTTTCAAGGATAGGATGGCTACTAAGGAACAAGCAGATCAAGAAGGCCTGTAGCTTTCCTGAAGACAGCTGTTCTTAATATAATACTTTTCTTTCTTACACTAAGTTAATAGTGCATTTCAGCCTGGTCAGGTAAATATTTTGGGCTATTATTTTTTTTCAACTATCTTAAATTGCCTTACTTTGTAAGAATCTGATTTCAGAGCCCTATGTATTTTTGCACATTTTTTCAGTTCAGGGATGACTAAAAGACAAGCAAGACAGAAATTCCTACAGCATAATTTGACTTCCACACAGAATCCCCTTTAGCTGCCATTCAGTCCAAAAGCAAAAATGGTGATCAGCTTGGTGGCAAGCTGCATCAGGGTGAAGGTCTTGGATGGTACCCTCCCTGTCAACGTGACATTCAACTCTTCCCACTTTATGTCACTCACAACAGAAAACAAAGAACCTAATATTTAAGTTTAACCACAATGGAAGTTCTTTTTCACAAAACCTTGTTTTACATTCTTAATTTATAGCAGCATCTGAGATGCTGAGGTTTTTTTGTACTGTGTTTCAGTCTCACAGGCATCGAGTCTTGTAAGAAAACTGTTTTAGATACTGCCCAAATTATCCAGCTTCAGAGCAGCAACTGACTTCTGAAAATAAGTCTAGCTGACCTTTACCTCTCCTGTCTAATACTGAATTAGTTCCGTTCATACAAAAAAAAAAGAAGTACAAACCTCAGTGTTTTTAGTTTTCTTATTTTTCAGGGTGGGAAAGGAAGCAACCTCACTAAAAGCAGCACTCTTAAAAAGAAATGCAGCTTGACAAGAATGCAAGCACCCTCCATATTTCTTCTATCCTGTATCAATTTTGTTTGTTTGTTTGTTTTACTACCATGGAAGTATATAATCCATGCTTTGTCATGCAGATCTATTTGTGTTTAGGCCAAGACTGGAAAAAAAAAAAAAAAAGACAGTGGCAGACCAATCCACTAATCATATTCTTCAGCTCACAACCTCAGGCAAATGACCTTAAACACTGCAAAAGATAATCTTCATCAAGTCCAAATAAGAGTAATAATTAATTCAATAATGTTAACATACAGAAGCTTAAGAACTGTCCTCAGGACACAGCAGAATGTTAGATACACTAAAAACAGCTCTGAAAGAAAATACAGCAATGAAGAGCCGCAATATTTTTCTCAGAAGCCCTCTCCACTCCATGCCACTTAACAGCAAATGTTAACTTCCTCATCTGAGTTTTATCCACGTTAAAGGAAGAAAATCAGCACTTCGGCTTCTTCCACAATAGAACAAATACGAGTTCCAGGAAGCAGCCCAGGATTTCCTGCCACCGATTGTCCCAGCTTCCACAAAGGGGTACCTGCCCGTCCCCCTGGCTCCCCCGGACGCTCCCTCCCGCCTCCCATCCGCTGCGGCGGAGGATCCCGCAGTGAGGGCTCCAGGTGTGCGAGCGGCCGGACAGGCTCCGGCGACAGCCGTTTCCCCTGGCACCCACCAGCTCCAACCTCCCTCCTTCACTCAGTCACAAATTTTCACACAACTAACAGGAACTAATTACCTCTGAGGTTTGTTTTGTTTTTTTTTCCAAGCTGTTAAACGTGGAGAAGCAAGATCCGGTGAAGGACTGACAGAGCAACAAGCAGAGGAGTCACGTAAACCTCACCGCTAAGGACAGGATGCTGCGGATACAATGCATCTGGCAAAGCTAAAGCTTTCATTTCTGAATCAAGGTTTACATAAAAAGTCTGTACAGCCAAGATAATCCATCCTTAATTATGCCTGAGATTTCCTGACCTTTGTGTTCAAGCAGTACACTTGGTGACAGCAGGGTGCAAGATTACAAGCCAGCTTTCATTACAGTTACATCACTATTAATCACACAGGTATAACCCCATGCACCTTCGTTTGCTTCCAATACATTTCCCCCAGTCAAATTCCAGAAGAAGTTGGTTTAAATTACCCAGCTGTATTATGAAGCACCAAGCACGGCCCGATGAACCTGATGAAGTTACTGACTGCTTTTGATCATTTACTGACTGCTTCTGATCATTTACTGGGGCTAAGGAACGCAAAACCAGAAAGAGATGTCGAGTTACACAGTTCATTAAATGAAGATGTAACTAGGGTTCAGTTTTACAGACTTACCAATAGTGCCTATTGGTGCTATACAAGGAGCACTAGGAAAAGCATCCAAGGTTGCAGATACCTTACCTGTGTCATAAGACAGATGAGGGATTCTTCTCATACAATGCAAAAATAAATATATTAGTAAAGGAAGATGTTAATCAATGACTTATGGCCTACAGGTAGCTCTACTAAGATCATACAGTTTACAGTTTCCAAGAGAGATGACTTCGCCAATTTTTGAATTATGCACATAGTTATTTCAGGAAAAAAGTATTTATTTCAGGAAATCACTATGCAAGAATTGAAGTCTTGGAATGACAGCAAATTTCAGAAAATAAAGCTGTAATCAGAAGATAATCCTGCAATGATATATTTAAAAAAAAAAAGACAAGAACAAGAAACTTCTCAATCTCTCCCTGGATCCTGGAACAGTCCCCAGTGGGAGAACAGCTCCTACACAGTTAAATTATATCAAACTACCATAAATTAGCACCAGTTTATGGAGAACACTTTAAAAAACTGAATTATACTTTTAAAAGCAAATTTATCAAAATAAAACAGTTTTGATGCAATTTTCTTCCATGACTTTACAGCATTTTCAAGAAAATTGGAATATTAAAAAGAAATTAATGACATTTGTTAAATTATCTAAAACCTAGCAAAAGACATCTCAGATGGTAACTACTTAGAAAAAAACCCCAACACTACTAATTAGGTGTGCAGTGGGAGCTCTTAACAAAAACATTGAAAAGGACAGTCGTTAATAACATCTAAGAAAGCTTCACCATCCCCAAACTGGGTTTGGTGATGACAGAAAGACTGAGAAAGAAACATTAGGTAATAGTGTTACACAGCAAGGTTCAGTAAGTCAGACAGTAGTAAATAATCACTTAGACAAACACATACAAAAACCTGTACTTAGAGAGCAAGGGGCGAGTGTGAAGAATGAGGGCCTCCATGCCAGAAAGAAAGGAGTCAAAGAAAAATTTTAAAAATAAAAGTATTTTACAAAAGAAAAACACACACACACACACTCCCCAAAAAAGCCCAGAACAACCCAAGTGTGGGTTATTCATTGAACGGTGGGGGCAAAGAAACATGTGTGAAGAGCAGGTGGGAGTTAACTACCTGGGCATTAAATGCTGGGGTTCAAGGAGGACGTACTGTGGATGCCTATTGCTACAGCCTGGCATACAAAGGCAGACAGACCAACCTGCACACAGACATACACCCCCAGTCCCTTCTGCTAATATCATCTACAAACCATTTAAAAATTTCTGTAACCCAAAAAGCAGATTAGCTTCCTTCAAAAGGAAAGGGAAACAAAAGAAGGAAATTAGCCTTTAACAGGCAGTTAATCTCTTACCCTTTCTTTTTTTGTTGTTGTTCAAAAATCTATTTGTAAACCCAAAACAGAAGGAGAGTTCTTGTCTAGTAAAACCAGCTTTTCACAATAAGAAATTATGTTGATTTTCTAAATAAAAAAGCTGTCTGTAACAAAAGATATGGACTACTAAAATAGAATTTCTCTACAAAATTTCAGTAAAGCTCTGACAGAGGATGCAAAAGTCAAATGTGTGGATACTATTAAAGCAACAAAATACAGAAAAACTATAAGCAATAAGAAGGGGCAACCCTGGAGGTTTTACACATGCAACTGGCAGAAATATAACTGGTATCTTCTGGATTTTTTCATGAGCTCTAGCAGCTTCCAACTGTGTCATATGCCACAATGTTGTATGGAAACTAAACACTACTTATCCACAATATGGATATCCATATTACTATCCATAACATGACTTTAGCAGTATCAACAAGGACCTTTTAAAAAATACTAGGGGTGGGGATAAATCCTGGTTTAAACTATAAGCTTAATTAATATGCTGGGCAACAAAGCCAGGTAGGACTGGCATGTAGAAACCACAAATAAAAGACATCCATGAAACATTCTTCTCTTACACTCTTTAAACAAAATAACTGATAAATGTATGCAAAATATTAACAGAAACAATAAAGCAATAGGAAGGCTGGGTTCCCTCAAAGGTGAACATTTATTCCTCAAATCCAGTTATAATAAGACTAGAAATTCACAACAGCAGCAAAAAGAGCTGTGAGCTCATCTAGCTGGGTTGCCTCTTCACACAGATGTCCCTGAGCTCAAGATTTCCCACCAAAAAGCTATTAAGCTAACGCTAACTCAGTCTAAGATTTCATCCTAATTGGTGATTACTGGTAGACACAGGAATTCTATTATTGTATTTTAGAGAAACGGAGAGAGTCATCGAGCTCAGTATTTGCAAGAGCATGCATACCAACCCGCATCTACTAGCAATTTACATTTCTAAAGTAAAAAGCAATTAATTTCTTTGAATTAATTTCAAACTCATTCTTTTGTAAATTAGTTAACACTGTAGAGTATCCATCTGATTTCTCTAAATAGCTATTATATTTGAATTAACCACGTTCCTTCCGGCACCGTTAGTTGCCATGATTTGTGGGAGGCTTCAGCCCCCACTGCAATGATGTCTGTATGTACAGCTGGAATTTCATCACAGGATTTCAGATTCCACCTTCCCCTTCTCTTTCACAATAACTGTGGGAAGGCAGATACTAAACACTGGGGTTTTGCAATGATCAGATCACTAAACCACCCAATCTTATGCGATGACACAGAGTGGTGTTCTTGTAAAATTAAGATTTCAAAAGCCTGCATTTCTTTAAGAAAATAAGTTCTCTACCATGCAGGTACTCTCACAACAACTAAAATATTATATGTTTGCCAGTGTCTTCTTAACATTAATCCCATCACTGCTAATAACCTGATCATTTACCACTCTACAAGTTCATACCCCTGAATTGCTGAAATTGTATCCTGCCTATGAGCTTACAGGTACACATCAGCCATCTGAGAAACTACTCTACTTGCCAGTTGACTCTAAGATTCATCAGACCTCTAATCCACACAGAATTCACCCCAAACACCTCACAGTGATACTAGCGAATAGTTACAAAACACCTTACTGTGCTGATTCCCAAAAGATTCAAGCAGAACAAACCTCTCCCATTTCATATTCCCGATTTCAGAAGTCTTGCGCCTCGCTTCACAGCTGAGGAAAAGAGTGGTTGACCTGGAAAATGGCCCTGCCTTTCTTTTACATGGGAGGAGAAGCTTGTAAAAGTTGTCCATGCCTGAAAACACGAGCACAATTGTAAGTATGCCATTTCTCAAATAACAGGAGGTGACGGGCCTGTAGGTTCCCAAGAACATTTTGATTTAGCGAAGGAAGTCCCTGAAGAGACACCAATTTTCAAAAGGCAAGTAAATGTAACAGTATCTCAGGACTAGTTCTACTAACCTGAACAAAAGTGTCCTCCTTACTTCCACAGCGAGAGGCTACTAAATGGATTGTTAATCGAAGCAAGCCTTGACCAAAAAAAAGGGAAAAAAAAAGCAGGAAAGTGACTAAAAACTACTAATGGGTGATAAGTTTTTCAAAGACTGTGGGAGATGGACATAATTTTCCTATTCCCCCTGGAATCTATGATATCCACCTATTATTTTGATGAAACCTTGCAGCACAGAGCACGTGTCCAGCTCGACATTTGAGACATTATCTGAAAATCTTTTGAGGAAGACTTTGTTTTTCTTTGGGGTGCCCCTCCTTAATATGGCTCTTTCTTTGATGCAAGTAAAATGTTATCAACTGCTCAATATCTGCTTTGGCTTCAGACTCCTTAAGGCAAGTTCTGCTCAAGATAACAGTATTCTCTTATCATAGAAGCTATTAAAAGAAGCTATTGGAAGGGACCTTAAAGATCATCTAGCTCCAGTAGATTTCAAGATAGTTTTAATTTGTCATTAAATTCCAAGAAAAATTTTTGCAGAAGTCAGAAAGACAAGACCAGATCAGAGAGGATGTTCTTTACACCTGCAAGTGAACCTAATCAGAGTGATTCTGGCTCTACCGCAGATGAAAAGCTGTTTTACTTACCAGGTCTATTTACCAGGTGTACCACCTATGTATCAATTACCTGAAGAGACCAATAGCAGACACAGAGCACTGACTTTCATGATAACCAGTAATTGTAGTGGTTCAGCTTTTTCGGAGACGTTTCTAAAGTCTCCAGATGCTAGCCTTTGGGGTGGGGTGGGGGGGCAAGGCTTCTTACCCAAGGGAGATATCGACCTAAAGGATTAAAAACTTGAAGCCAAGGTCAAAAACCTTCTACTGCTGGTATTATAATAATAATAATTATTATTATTCATCGAGCAAAAAATGCACAATGAGATACAA
Organism: Scolopax mira; assembly: GCA_004320125.1. Lineage (NCBI taxonomy): Eukaryota > Metazoa > Chordata > Aves > Charadriiformes > Scolopacidae > Scolopax > Scolopax mira. The sequence continues at coordinate 38,681 of BJBW01010782.1, forward strand.
CAGGGCAGAACCAAAACTTAAACAAATTCAAATTAGAAATAGGCATTCATATAAATTCTCTAAGTGTCAGTAATCTACCACTGAAACCACTTACTGCAGAATTTTGCTTATTATCCATCAGATAGACACTCTGTATCAATAGCCTTCCAGATACAGGTCTAAAAAAGTGCAAAATTTAATGGGAAAGCCTATGTAGACAACAGAGAAAATAAAAATTTACAAATCTATAAATTAATCTATTCGGTCTTGGACCTTCTTACAGATGAGTCACAGCAGAGACCTGATAGCCTTCAGAGGAAAAATTAGAGAAGCTGAAATTTAAGAGTTCAGTACCAACACAGCAATTAGCATGGGCAAAAATTAGATGAACTGAGTAGGCAAGAACCTTTTCAAAGCACTAAAAATTATCCCGTTTGTGGGTATTCAACCAGAATAGTTTCTCACATTGCATTTTGATCCCTGGAGTAAGGCTTCTAAATGCTAGATATCTCATTAGAAGGTTTAATAAGGAATTTAAATAGGGGGGAAGTCTTGCAGGGGAAGGTTTTGTAGGTTTTAAAATTGGAATCATAAATATCATCATCCCATTTGGCAGAAAACAAAGGAAATCCTAGCATATGTAAACCTAACATTCTTCTAGTGCTAGCAGCCTTTCTGCTGCCTCCTCCTTTCAGAGAAAGGATCCACTCCACATAGTAAGTAAATCTTAAAAAAAACCAAACCTGATCACACTCAAAAAATCCAAGGTCAAAACAAAACTGAAAATCTGATTTATAGGCAGCATTGGGGAAGAATCCAGAGAATTAGATTATCTTTACATGTTTCCTAAATAATTTAGACGTGGTCTAATTAAATACTACTTGTTTATCAAAAATCATCACACAGTAAAGGAAATTAAAAGCAAACATCTCAAATACCAAGAAATCTCAACTTTTTCATATTAAAAACTATGAAATAAATCACTCATTGTGAGTCATCCCCACCACGATAATATATTCTTTCATGAAGAACATTTTTGAATCTTAAATACTTCTGTACAAATCTCAGTCAATCCCAAGAGTTTTTTGGGGTTTTTTTTTTGCATCATCAGTAAGTGTTCCCCAGGGCAAAGCTCACACAAAAGCTGCAGAATGTCTCCTGGTACTAAACCTTCTATGAATCAAGCTTTTAGATACTTACAACGGTCTGGCATCAACACCTTCATACAACTCTGAATTATTTATTCACCAATCTTTGTGCAACTTCCCAAACACCAATGGAGACCAAGACAATTTCAGCTATTTGATGTTACATCTTCTCGAGTGGCTAAAGAGGCTATAAAGCACCCCATTGCTTAAGCCTGCCATCACAGTTCCATTAGCAGTAAAGACCTCTCTATTCAAACTACTAAGTAAATCCTCCGAGAGCTCGGGGACTGTTTCATGCTTGAAAGCAACTGTTAAGAATTTGACAACAACCAAACTGTTCCTATTTAATCCTTCTCCCAAGGTAAAAAGAATTATAGGTAAACATATGCCTTCATTATTTGCTTTGCTGCATTTCAATACTCAATCCCACACAAAATTGCCAGCCAAGGATTTAATGCAATCTCTTCTGTATTTCAGAGCTATTGCCTTTACAGAATGGAAAAAGCTTAATAAGGGCTGCAGAGTTGGTTAGCAAACAACTCTATTTTCTATAACCCACACTAGAGATCTTGCAAAAATAACTTTAATAATGCAAAGAGTTTTGGAAATTTTTCTTCAAGTTCAGATTGTCAGGTAAACCAAAATAATTTGTTGATCCATTCAATCTGCCAATAAGCATTTTTCTTTTTAATTAAAAGAAATAAAATTGATCTATTACAGAGTACAACAACTCTAGTTTTACTATATACACAGATTTAAATAAGCTTTCTTTTGGGCTAGTAATATGTATGTTAATCAAACACTAAAATATAGAGAAAAACTTTTTAGATACACTCTGAAATGCATTAAAATAAAAATTTCAAGCCTTCGGTCAGGTTAATTCAGAGAGAAAACCTGAAAGTTTTTCCAGAGAGCCCAACACTTTGTTACTCTCTTAGTGATGTACAATGCTCTCGCCCACGCAGTCACTGTCTAATCCCTCTTCTTTATGAAAAACGTGTACCAATACAAACCCAGAATAATGACTGAACGAAAATAAAACACACAGTCATGTTCTGTTGCAACAGTCACTAATTGACAAAAGGATCATGGACATGACAAGGCAGCAATCCCCACTAGCAGCTGCCCTAGACCTGGCTGCAGCGCCGTCGCAGCCCTAAGGGGTTCAAACCCAAATGGTCCTGCAGAGCAGGACACCCACCAGCAACAGAGGGTTATGAGAGCATTACACCTCCGGCTTTAGCTTCATCCAAAAAGAATCTGGATTTGCAAGATCCGGGGCAGTCTGGCAATATAAACCGAGGTGCACAAACCCAGCCAGCTCCCAAGTTCATTTCAGAGCTACATTCCTGATTCAAACTAAAACTGTGCTGCCTAAGAACATAAACAAGGCAAGGATATAGAGGAGAGAATAAGTGAAGTAACTCAATATTTTTTTTCCAATTAAAAAAAGAAAAAGAGACAGACAAGCTTTCCAGCACATAGGCCTTTATTCAGCCTGTAGCTTTATGCAGTACTGGAGACAAAACCAAGGGTAATATTAAATTTAGGAGTTTATTTAAGCAGACAAAAGAAATGCCCAATTTACAAATGAAGGCTGTGGGGAACTCATTAGGCATTAGAAACCAAAGGCTAAATCCAGATCTCATTAAATTTCATGGATTTGGACTGAATATAGAGTACAGCAAGAGTTCCGTTTACACATAGTACAACAAACATCCAAAACAATCTATACAATCATTAACACTCATACCATGTTCAGGGACTTGTTTGTCTATTACCCCTGTTTTATCAAGAAGCAAAAAGAAAAAAAATATATGCCGGTTTATGTAATTGACTTGGGACAACTAATCACCAAGAAAGTTCAGAACCTTGAACCCTAATACTTGTGAAGGAATTTGAAAAACAAAAATTCCAAACCATTTATCACACTGTGCATCCTTTATCATACCTCATCTTTTAGTAGGTTTCCCACACACACCTCAATGAGCAAAGTCCATTTTCCAAATGGACCAAAATCATTCATTTTCATAATACTTCCTACAAGTAAATAAGCAGATCGTGAAAACAAACATGAGACTTGAAGACACTCAGACAGTTATTGTAGGACTAATTATGCTATTAAATGGAAAAGAAAGCCTAGCTTAATTTAAGCAGCAAGAAAAAGCAACTGCTGGCTTTGAAAGCTGCAGCTTTCCCCACCATTCAATTAGGCTTTCTTCTTTTTTCTGTGCGTTCACACATTAAAACTTCTTGTTCTTTTCATAAACATTTAAATAATAAATTCCCTTTTCTGTTCTGTACTGCTTAAGGAAATGGGCACAGTAGAGCCTTTATATTACTTCTAAGCTTTTTCGCCATGTCAAGTCTCTACAGATGCCTTGGTTGTGCTTAACACGGTACTAAAGCGCTGCTGGACACATTATGGCTGGAGCAGCAGATTAAGAGGCAGTACCTTAACAGTCATTACTTTTCTTTTACATCAACTCTTTAGAAACTTCTAAAATCAATTTGGTATTAAAAACATCATTCTTTTTCCTGTCTAGCTCATGACATCTGTTTTAACCTATGCTTCCTCTACAATGACATTTAAGTACAGTAGTGTGCTAAATTGCTACCTTTTGAAGGGAACGAAATATAACTAATAATAGATCATCCCATCCATGTGCATAAAGAAGCTCAAATGAGGACTTATATGAACTGATGCTTAAGTAAATATTTTGAGTGTTCTTCAGTACATTTAGTGTATTTCAAGTTTCTTATTATTCTTTCTGAGAAACACTGCTCTGCTGAGGAGCTCGATTGCTAGCAAAGCTCTATTCTTACAGAAAAGTGGGGTAAACTAAGTGCAATTATAAATACCATAAACGCGTACAGCAAAATCTTTCATTCAAATGTAGATGGAAAAGGAAGGTGATGATGGAGACTGAATGATCTGTCTTGGATATATTTGCAAGGTTTTGTACATACTCAAAGTTCCATACTGTATCATCTGTATTTAGCAATAACCACTGTAGAGTATAATAAAGGTATCAGTAATCAGGTACTGAGTAAGAAAAACAAACAAAACCCACCTTTCTAAGCAAATGTAAACAACCAGTCACTTAATAATGTCTATCTCAACACACTTGAAATTTTGTGAAAGTTACTGTTAGACAGATTTTTGCTACATTATAAATAGGAGATAAAGCTAACCAGAATCTTGTATGGACAGGGTTTTTCCCAAAAAGTTTTTCTAATAGAGCTGCTGTGATCCCTGTTCTGTTTTCTGCATTTTCGACCTTGCCCCTTCAGCTAGTTGACCTCTCCTGGGCCAAAAGCATCTACTGCTCTGTTTACACAGTGCCAGCCATGACACCTGTTTGGTTCTGACGTACTGTCCACCATGGACAATACCAGCTCTCCTGCTTTATACTTGTTTCCATGCTCCTTTTTAATGTGTTGTAAGCGTGGTGTTCCTCAACAATAATCAACTGTTCCCATACAGTTGCTGCAGACAACGTTGTGGGGACAAACTTGAGAGGCTAGGCGCACATACATCACATATATCCCTCCCAAAAAATTCAAGACTCTGGAGGCACAACTCATTTATATTCAAGCCTCTACATCTGTACATTTCTTTCTATAATTATGATACTGTATAGTCCACAAACAGCCTAAGCACTAAATGATACACTCTAGCTGTTGCTAAGGCAGCAGCAGATTTACATGGGTGAAATCTAGCTAGCGTACCACCCGTGTAAATTATCAATAATTAAGCTGCTTCTCCATCAAGGCTGCCACAACTTTAAAATAAAAATCTTCACTGGTTATGAAAACTTTATATAAAATAAAATAAAGGTCCATAGGGTAAAGACAGCAAATATTTTTCAGTTTTTAGAACATTTTGACAATCATTTTTTGAAAGCGCAGCAGTGACTTGCACGCCACATGCCCAGTTATCCAAACTACTTCAGGAGAGACAAACACCAACCCAAAACCTGTTATGTCAAACCTGTTTCATAACCAGTTATATTACGAACCGTCATGCTTTATTTAGGTTAACTGCATTGCAGGTATTCCTATCTTTGGGTAGTTTCAGTAAATTCCTATCTCTGTCCCTTTTTAAGTCAATACAAGTACTCTCAACAGCAAGAATTTTAAAGATTTTCCAGCATAAAAAGAAATGTGCAGAGGAGGTAGTAGTTTGTTCACAATTTTTTCCTAACTTATACACTTACAGACAAAGAATAAAAATAACAAAGATTTTATTCTGTAGCAGATCAGGGATAAAAGCCTTCTAGAACAAATTACTATTCTATCATAGATATTTCTACATATAATCCAATGATAATTAAGACCAACTGCAGATAGTTTAACTACAGTTTTCCAGAATGTACTTCCAATGAAGTGGTTGGTTCTTTCTGTATGCAGTATTTGGAAAATAGGGGGAAAAAAACCCAAACACACACAAAAAAAAAACCTCTTCACAAATTGAGTACCAGAAAGTGAGCACAACAAACTTTATATACGCTAACACTCAGCCTAGAGAAGAGAAGGCTCCAGGAAGACCTAATAGTGGCCTTCCAGTACCTGAAGGGGGCCTACAGGAGATACAGGGAGGGACTTTTTATCAAGGAGTGGAGTGATAAGACGAGGGGTAATGGTTTTAAACTGAAAGAGGAGAGATTTAGATTAGGTATCAGGAAGTGTGAAGTATCTTTAGTATGAGGGTGGTGAGACACTGGAACAGGTTGCCCAGGGAAGCTGTGGATGCCCCATCCCTGGAGGTGTTCAAGACCAGGCTGGATGGGGCTTTGAGCTGCCTGCTGTAGTGGGAGGTGTCCCTGCCCATGGCAGGGGGGTTGGAACACAATGATCTTCAAGGTCCCTTCCAATCTAAATCGTTTTATGATTCTGTGACAACACTGAATACCAAAGCCGAGGCAAATTACTAATATCAGCGCAACTGACTTTATTAGAACTTCCTGTCATTACATTAATAAAGAATTAGTGGAAAATTAGTAAGTCACAGTAGTTGCATTACAAGGCAGTGATATTTAGCATGATAGTTTAAATGAGACTGGTAAAAATAGGCTTAGAAGATTATTTGCACAAGGAGTTTCATAACCGATATAAACCTTGTTTAATTAAAACAAAAATTACGCTAATTTTTCCTGCTATCTCCCCAGATGACTCTAATCAACACACAGCAGATAAGCATTCTAATCTATACTGTGTAGTATTTGCTGAGAGGTTTTTTAAAAATACTATAAATTTCAAATAAATGTTTTGAAAGAGTTTTGAGACATTGGGTATATCTACCAAATAGCCAAAACATGTCAGATTTAGAATTTTTAATGTTATAACCAGTGTTATATTGACCAGTGGTCAACAATACTGTCATAATATCTTTCTATAGTTCCTCCATTACATTACTGTCAAGCTATGCCAGTTACCAAAAATGAAGTTGACATAAGCCTTTTTTGTTGCCTCAATTTCATGTATGTAAAATGCTACATTAGAAACCAAGCATTACATCATAGATATTTATTCAGCTCAAATACCCAAACTTTTGGAAATACAACATTCACAAAAACTTTCAATATTCACAAAAAGAAATCCTTCCTTTCGTCCGTTTAATCGCTGCAGTGGGTAAGGAGAAGGGAAGTCCTGTAGATGGCACATATCTGATCACATAAACAAGCATTATACCATACTTGCATAGAAGCAACAAAAAATATCTAATTTCACCATTACATACAGCCTTCAAGAGCTTTTGAAGCATCCATAGCTGTTATGATATATTTAGAAGAAACATGCTGCATTAATCAACATGGCAGAAGATCAACATACCCTTCATAAAATGAGGAAACATATCTTCCTTTGTAACGTGCTCTGAGATCTGCTGATGCAAGACAGCAAAAAGGGATGAGTGTGGAGGGAATAAGCAAGTGAAGCTATTTGACTGTTGTTATCCAAGATCTTTTCAGTTTGGCATACCTACTTAATATTTTTTAACCTTGAAATCATGTGACAGATTTGTATTTCTTACCCAAGATGCATTTTTATATATGTATCATTTCAACAATATTGAAAGACATAATGTCACCTCTGGCTTTAAATGAAAACATTCTTGCTTTTAATATATTTATTTAAAAGTTACAGTATTTTAAAATAACCCTGATAATTAGAGTGAATTAAGAGCTCACATTGAACACACTGACAACAAATAGCAATATACAATGTTTTGCTTATTCCAGGGTTGCACTACTATCAAGACATCATCAATCTTCTTATATTACTACCAACATTTAAGAAGTATTCAGAAAGCAGCAGTTCACTTGCAAATATTAGCTAAGCCAAGATAATTAAAAGCTGTTTCTCTAGGTATTAGGAACTGGTATTTGCAGTGACCCTTAAGGGGATTTTGCTTCACCCATGTCACCCTGATAGAGAACCTGGTTTTCCTGCTGCACCCAGCATAACTTTAAAGGGAAAAGAATAAATAAATATTTCAATTATATGAAAGAAGTATGCTTCCTTTACCAGCAATGAAGCATACAACAAGCACTAGGCCCATGAAGCAGCAGCTATATGAGAGGAAATGATGTGAGATCTAACAAATTTTGAAAGCATCAGGGAACACCACAAAAAAGGGGTGAGAGAGCAGAATGTTACATAGCCTATTAAAAATACATACAAAAACATGGATTGCTATGAGAGGACAAGAAGTCCAGGCCCTATTCACAATTTAGGCACAAACTTCAAAAGGAGATAGATGATGTGGTAAAATTAATATTCTTGCATTGAGATCTTCTGAGAAAGTAAATGAAGACTATTGCCTAGCTTCTGTTTTACCCATTAATTCACTCTTCAGAAATGTACTGGTGCAAAGGAAGAATAAATCAGTATAAGAGTGCCTATTACAGCTCTAAGCAGCAGCACTTGAATTCAAGAAAGGAGAACTGGACTGTATAATACCACAAAGAGGAGAAAAGAATCACTAAAGGTTAAACATGAAAAAAACAGAAAAAGTTAAACAGTCGCAATAACTGTCATATTTATGCATGCTCATCTAACTTTGAACAGCTGTGGCAATGTAATTCTCACTAACAGCAACAAATTCTTGTCTTTGTGTGTGCGTCTCTTACACAGTCTCCTGGGTGTTTATTGTTGTTTCTCGCAAGCATCAGGAACAGCTACTGCAAGCCACTCAGTAACAGACGCAGGGGAAGAGGGGAAATCTGTCATCATCATCATCTTTTGACCAACTCAAAAGATTCCCTTGAATCTAACACACAAGGCAGCTAGAGTGAAATGAAGTGTAACAGACACACAGTATCCTGAAATCAGATCTTTAAATGCAGTTAAAATATGACAAGATACACCGAAAAAATCACAAGAAAATGAATTTAGAGTATAAAGCACCATAACAATTATGTAGATACTTTTAACAGTGCAGTTTGAATACATTTGAGCTGAGCTGTTTACTCTGCTTTGCAAGCACTGGTGGTTTATGCTGCCGTTTCACACACAGAACCTTTCAAGAACCTCTTCTTGGCAGCTAGTACAGAATTGCCAACACAATATAAATTCACACCTTAACCTGGTATGCAGTAAATTTATTCGTAGACAAATCCTAAAAGCAAGATAATTTACTGTGTTTTTCAAATAGTTATCCACATTCAGCAGATGCTGTCACTGTGTATTCAAAAGTGAATTAGTGCCATCTGAATTCCCACACTGTAATTCCAGAGCACTCCTCTCCTCATGTACATAGGAGAGGCGTTACTTGTTCTTCGTTCAGAAGCATTTCTTGATCTATGCCACAGAGATCAGAAGAGATCATGATCTAATGGTTTCTCCTAGTCTTAAACTACATTATGGTTTTGCTGCAAAGGCAGAACAATGAGCCACTGGAATTCAACTATGTACTCAATAGATACTTAAAGTCAAAAGGTAATTTAGTGATAATATATAGGGCATTTTCTGCAAAAGGCAGAATTCTATTTTAAATAATTCCTTTCATATAAGTGTACCCATACAAGACTATATTAAACACCAGCTCATATGAAAAGCACCAGTTCAATCACACATTCCCCTAAAGAGATGCAAAGAAATGAAAGACCAATTAAACAAGTTATATTGTAAGTCACCTAGATAAAATACAAAATCCTATTCAATCACGAAACTCACATACACCACAGAAATATTTTTCACTGGTGAAGTGTCAATATACAAGACAAAAGCATTTTGCTGCAACTGCCTGAAAAACTCAAACACCTACAGTAAATATATAGATCTTTCATAGCTGTAGCAATTCAGTTTATTTTAATAATGTAAACACGTTACATTTCATTAAAATAGGTATGATTACAGGACTAGCTTAAATTCAATAGTATTTCTTATCTATATATATTTCATCTCTTCTATAATGACAGTGACAACCCACATAATCCTATATACAGATCTACTAGCCAATTTTGAAATAACAATTATTGGCTTTGTACATTCAGCCTGCTTGAGAAACAGATTAAGCATCAATGATTACGGTTTTTAAGCTCACTGTGTGTGATTTTTTATTTTGTCTATTCATTTGCTTTTTGTTCTCTTTTTTTTCTTAAGGTTATAATCACTATTGCTTTCAGAGAACGTTAGAAAGCAAAAGAGCAACACATTAGCCTCAAACTTTGGCCCAGTGCAGTTTTGACAGTATTGACAAGCCATATTAACACCAACTAAGTGAGTAAACAAATCTATTTTGATTTCATGCTCAATTAAAAATACAGTGGGCTACCCAGACTGAGAAGAGTGTGGAAAATGAAAACAAAAAAAGTTTCCTAATTTTGAAGAATTTTTAAGGGCAAACTATCTGTGTAAACGATTACACACCCCCATTGCAAAAAAACAAAACAACACAATATTTATTTATGGCTGATATGCATAAGAACTTGAAAAATTAACTTGACACATCCATTATAGAAGCAAATCTATCTGCTAGAGTGAAAAAAAAGCATGCATCATCAGGTGCCCCAAAATAAAAAAGCTCTTCAGACATCATGGAATTTGTCTGGCTGCACATTACTGCAACTACTTTTTATTTAAAAAACTGAAAGCACCAAGTTTGTTGCTGGTTCTTCTTCATTTCATTTCTCCCTTTCCAACACATAAAGAAAAACTTCTCTCATTTATTATGTTCCACATGTGTTTTATCTTTCTCTTCTCTCTGGCTCTGTTCTCAACAATTTCTTGCTTCTCTGCTATGCAGGGTTTTCCCAGTGACTTCTATTCCCTTTCTTTTCCCAGTTCTGTTCATATCCTCTCTCTTCACAATTCCCTAGGTCTCCTTTCTCGATTATTCCTGCAATCTCTCCCTTACACAATGAGGAAGGGGGAGATTTTCTTACAAAGCTTCTCTTTTCACAACTATGACAGTTTGACAACATTCTTAAGAACTAATGCTAATATGAAAAACTAAGAATATAGGCCCTAGATAATGATGTGCTGGAAAACAAATTTGTAGGTTCTAACTACGAAGGGAAAGGAAAGAGAAGGGAAAGAAACTGGAATTCTAAGAAAAAGAACACAGAAACATGAAAAAATACTTTATTGTCATTGCCCTGTTCCCTACAACCCTCTGGCACTTGTGAGAGATGTGTGCTCCAGGTGTGGAGACTTGCACACTTGCAGCCCTACCAGTATTTTTTTTTTTTTAAACTCTTCTCCACAGTAAAGCACTGCAGTGGCTGCTTCTGCATTTGTGGTTAGAGAGCAAAACTAACCTGATAACTGACAGTTGTACTGATGCCCACAGTGTCACACTAAAATCGGATGGTCTTTTCTTATATGGATGCTAAGTGAGCATCACTGCAGCAGTTAGCATACAGTTCATGGTTTCAAGCTTTCCTTTCCTACTATGTCACCTAAAAACACTCCTTTACTCGTGCTAGCTGAAACGGTGAAGATGCTGACCCAGCACAAGACTAGGATTGCATTCTGCTCATCAAGTCAGTTTCCAACCGTGCACCAAAACATCGAAGTTGGATTTCACAGAATCAGAGCATCACCTAGGTTGCAAGGGAACCTTTCAAGATCATCTAAATCAAACAGTGAAAAAACAAACAAACAAAAAAAACCCCAAAACACATACCACAAAACCAAAAAAACATCACACCCACACAAACCCTACACCACACTCAAAACACCACCAATCCACTACTAACACATATCCCCGAGCACCATATCAACTCATCTCTTGAATACCTCCAGGGATGGTGCCTCAACCACCTCCCTGGGCAGCCCATTCCAATGCCTGACAACCCTTCCAGTAAAGACATATTTCCTAATATCCATCCTAAACCTCCCCTAGTGCAACTTGAAGCCATTACCCCTTCTCCTATCATCTGTGACCTGGAAGAAGAGACCGACCCCCGCCTCTCTACACCCTCCTTTCAGGTAGTTGTAGAGAGTGAGAAGGTCTCCCCTCAGCCTCCTCTTCCCCAGAGTGAACAACCCCAGCTCCCTCAGCCTCTCCTCATAAGGCTTGTGCTCCAGACCCCCCATCAGCTTCGTTGCCCTTCTCTAGACCTGCTACAGCACCTCAATGTCTTTTTTGTGTTAAGAGGGCCCAAAACTGGACACAGTACTCAAGGTGGAGCCTCACCAGTGCCGAGTACAGGGGGGACGATCACCTCTCGGGTCCTACTCACCACACTGTTCCTAATACTGGCCAGGATGCCGTTGGCCTTCTTGGCCACCTAGGCACACTGCTAGCCCACGTTAAGCTGGCTGTCCACCAACACCCCCAGGTCCTTTTCCACCAGGCAGCTCTCCAGCCACTCTTCCCCAAGCCCGTAACGCTGCCTGGGATTGTTGTGGCCTAAGTAGCGATTAGGCCACATAACTTCTGCTTGCTGGTCTCATCAATGCCCCTCCTATATTATCTTATCACAATCCCACTGCTACAATTCCTCTCTAAAAATGAGACGCATCTTCCTCATGAAATCTTGATTAGATGTCTTAACAGTAGTGAGACCAGGATTACATCCTGTTTCTCACTTACAGCATTTAATTTTCAGTAGCTTCTCCATGTTTCAAATACAGTCCCTCTGACTTAGCACACCATTATATCAAATTAATTTATAATATTCTAATATAAGGTAATTAGGGCCAAAAATACATGGAACTGCTGTTGACAATGCTTGGAAATTCATATATCTCTGCCAATAACAGCCTCTGTCAAGAGCAGAGCTTTCCCCAGACCAAAGCTCCCTTCCCTCCCAAGCACCAAAAACTTGAGGCTGTTACCACACACAACCCACTGTCTGTGGAGATGCTGGGGTCATTAGCTACTGACATGAAGCCAAAGGAATACTTAAATGGAAATACAGAGCACCATACATTGTCTCCTCTGTTGCTCCGACACAGGGGTAAGTTTCACTGTTAAAACAAGCAGTGGTCTGTAGCATAAAAAAAGACACTGTGAATTCAGCCAGAATTCAAAACTTCCAGTTGCAGCAACATTAGCTTCTATTCCACATGCCCTCCTCCCAACACAAAGCAACACCTCACTGAACAGCCAGAACAGATATGAGAGTGAGGAGGATGGCAAAAAGTATGTTAATGCTGGGGGGGAGGCGGGGGTAGAGCGAGAGGTTAAAACTTGTGTGTTGAGTTTTGTCAGTGTCAAATACTGAGCCTGCAAATGACTAAAAAAAAAAATAAATAAAGAAGAGGTACATTTAAGAGGTTTCTCTTTATTTCCCTGATGGCCCAAGTCAAATATGCTAGCTCTGGGGAAGTGTTCACAGCTACCTTTTATGTTCACCAACTCCAATATTCACAATTCTATTGATCTGCAAGTGTAAAGTGCGGCTTTTAAAACTACTTATTTTCATCTTGCTTTGAACTGACGGTTCCTAAAATTGGCACTTATGTGCCCATATGCACGTACACACAGATTCAAAAGATAATAGCAGCTACATGACTAAATGCCAAAACATGCTACTTAGTCTTCTGCATTTTATCCCCTGATAAGACAGAATCAGCATAGTTAGTTAAAACAGCAGTAACTAAATAAAAAGAACAAAGAATTTGTTTTACAATGTTTTAAAGAACTTAAAACTAAAGTTTAAAGAACTTAAAAACTAAAACCATAAAACTATGCATTTTAAATAGCAGAAGCATTGCCCCTGGAATCTAGATTCTCAGGTGTTGATTCTACAGAGCCTGTTGAGATTCCCAAAACACAGAAAGTCAGACGATACAGATTTATTTTAGCCATTCGTGAAACCTCAGCTATAACACACCAACTCCTAATTAGATGTCTGACATGGTAATTAATTTAAACACAGAATAACCCATAACCTTTTCACTGTTCAGTGATTACTAGCAAGATGTTTTACTGTGACTATGAACACTAGAGTTCTCTGAAAACATGAACTTTAATCCCCTGGAAATGACCAGCATGTGTCATCTCATTACTTAGCACATTTCTGGCAAGAAAAAAATTTATTGCTAAAAGGATAAATAAGGAAAGAGGACAGCAATGGAGACTTACGTTACCCCTGTGAATACCAGCATGCCTGGGATCCAAAGCATGCCTAGTCAGGCCCATTCCTCTGATTCGTTCTTAATTTGGTCTCCAAACAAAAAGACAGGCTTCGGTTTCTACAGCACTCGGAATGAATAGAACCCAATTGAAATGGAAGTCAACAAGTTAAATGAATTAGGGAGAAAAAAATGTATAGGAAAAAAAGTCCTTGGACACAGCATAACCACCTCTAATTCTCCTGCAAGAGGAAAGCATGTTTGTGCTTGTTGTTCCTTTCCATAAACTCTAGAGGCATTGCTTCTCCTTCCTTTCACTGTTTTAAAACTCCCCATGGAGTCGCAGAGTTAAGAGTAACAACGCTTCTTTCCCATCCAGTGTTATCTAGGACAAAGCTCAGTTAAAAGTCTGTATTTATCCTTCGACTACTAATTTCCCCCTGCGGGGATTTTTTTTAATACATTTTTCTCATTTTAGTAGTTCTGCAACTTGTTTTCTGTTTGGTATCATTGTGTATATTCTCTTTGGTGAAGTTTTCAATTGAAAAAAGCATCTTCATTAAGTAGAGCTCCAATATTCTGTTATTAGATGAGAATGCTGGTACCATACAATGAAAATTTCTGCTATGAAAGTAGTTAAGTGGATGCCTTTAAGGTATGTGAATTTTAAAACCAAATTAAAATGTGTTCTGGAATGACTCTCTCTTACTTGATATAAGACATCATTTTATTATTTGAAAAATAACACAATTGGAAGGAGTCACTGGTACAACTGTATTCATTCTGAATAAAACTTGACAGAAAGCAACAGGAGTTTACATTACTGGCACCCTTAAAAGTATCTGTCAATGCTACAAAAAGCTATCTAGATGCATTTCAAACAGTGCATTCAGAAGCCTAAAAAATCCTTTAGCTTTTACCTCCTATGTTTTAATATACTCTAGAATATCTTCTCTCAATAAACATGTCTCTTATATAAATATGTTGCATTAACATAGTGAATTTTTTCTACAGATCCTGTTTTACAAGTTCATATAACACAGAGAGGTGGTGGAGCCTCTCTCCATCCTTCAAGAAACTCAAAACAAGGCCTTAGGCAACTCAATCCAGCTCTGAAGTTAGTGCTCTATAAGGGTTGGGCTGGACAACCTACAGAAGCTTCTTCCTAGTTTAATTGTTCCGTGACCCTAATCCCTTCCAAAAGCAACTCAAAAGACACAGCAGTAAATAAATGCAAAGGATTATAAACTATCTCGTAACCAAATCTGCTGGTTTTAACTTTAGGGGGTATAAAGCAGGAAGGCTTTTCTCCAACTCCACAACTACATTTTATAGTCTCTTAAAATCTGTTTGAACGGCAATATTCATTCTTTGAGGCAGAGGTAATTAATAAGTGTGGACCTAAGGCAGTGTTACTCCTCCTCCTTTTGGTTTCCTGTCCTGATTCTTGAAAGCAAAGTCTGCCAAGAAACATCCAGGGAAAAGCTGACAGCAAGAACCTCATAGTCAATACTGATTTAGCAGGTAGTGGTATTTCCTGGCTCCCTCCTCTCCATCCATCCAGCAAGGCTGCTTTTCAATATCACAGGAAGACAGTCAACCCAAGCACCAACACAGTAAGGAGCGAAAGCCACAGCCACCAAAAGTCAATCAGGACAGTCTTTTTCTTTTCAAGTCTAAATGCTAATACATCTAGCACCAGATTCTACCTGTCACCGTTCAAAAGCAGATGTGTGAAGTACCATCTACTCCATGCAGTGCTCAACATCATAAGAACATTTCTCATCTACAATTTTCGGCTGTTAACTTCTGTAACACACTATTCATATATATGTATATTTGTATATAACCAATTTGGCATAAACATCAATGTTGTATGTGTATACATTTTTGTTTGCTCTAGTACATCGTTGGTTTTTTTTAAGGATTTTCCAGCACCTTTGATAAGTGATTTATAGAATGGGCTATAGAGCTCTGGCTAGCAGCTGCTGTACACTTTTTTCAAACAGCATCCAGCCCTTGATGCATTAGACAGAAGAAAAAAAAAAAACAAACACACAATTTCACTCACACCTACGCACTTATTTATGTAGAAGACAGACACTAGAAATGAAAGTTTAAGTTTAGAACTTAGCTTTTAAAAAATACAAATATAAAATAAAATAATGCATTCTTCGTCAGTGATGCTTTTGCTTTTTGTATTTAGTCAGCAAAAAAAGCCCGATGCTTCTTACTACTTTTTGACTTCATAACAAATATTTAATTTCACAACGCCACAGGACTTGCATGCAAACACTAAGGAAAATATTTTAATATATAAACAAAGTTCATGAAGATATTTTTCAGTTTGCTAACTTTCTTTTAATTATGAAACCGCTTAAGGTTATCACTGTTTTATATTTAAGAACAAGCAGAGTCTACTACTTAGATCCAAGTTCTTTAACCGTGTCCTTCCAAGTGTTTGTACTACCCAAGTATGTAAAAAATGTAATGGAGTTACACAGTTTTTAACATACAAGGTCAAACCACTGCCTTGTCAAGTGCTGCATGCTGCCTCTGGCGGAAACCATTAGCTAGAATTTCAGAAAAATAAAATACCCATAATGCAGTTTTGCAGAGTCTTTCTGTGCACTTCAGAAAAGCAATCCTGCCATCAACAAGTCTAAACTACTGCAGGTAGAACAGTGAGGCATTATTAAAAGTTCTTAGTCTTTTTAACAAGCACACTCTTAATCAATAAAAATGTCAACACCAAATCAGTTTGCTTCTTTCTTCTACTTGATCATACCAACTCAGAAATTCCCTATGCTACAAATTACCACTTCTAATCCTTCTCCCATGTAGCAGAGTCCCTCTTCCTTTACAGGGAGGGTCAAGGTGAAACGCTTGTGATGTATAGCTGAAGCCTTGCGGTTCCCTATTTACCAAGCCCTCCAGACAAGAAAACTGGTGCATATGAATCAAATACAAGCAACACTAATGCATTAATGACTGACATGTGGCAGAGACAGACACACAGATGCAGCTTGACATTAATGGAGAGATTTGCCTGTGGTCATGCACGTAGAGTTGGGGGGGGAAAAAAAGGGGGAACAGACCCACCTGCCTCATGTTTTAACCTGAGTATGAAATCAAATGTCAGACAAGATTAATTAGATGCCTAGAGTTTTATTCTTTTCTGTTGATAGAAAAAGCACATTTCCATAATGTGAGGAAGCATTTATGCGGATACCAAATCAGGTTGACATTGAGGGAAGGTTTACTTTATTGTGAATGCTAGCTGTGTGGTGCTTGTCAGTGCAATTACTTTCTACTCAAGTGGTTTGCTTTTTAACATTTTATTATCTTAACAATAAAAACCCTGGAAGCAATAATTATTTATTATGCTAATTCTTCAGCTTTTTTATTATGAATTTCTGCCAGACCATTAAAACTTGCTGTTTCCCAGACATAAACCAGATTTATTAATATTCAGCCAATTAAGAAAAAAAAAAAAGAGAGAAGGCAAAAACAATCTCTGTACTGGTAATTAGTTACTAACCAGTCAATTTGTACACTTATCAGCCTCCCCATAAGTTCTATTTTCATTTACTCAATACCCAACATTTCTAACATCATTCTGATTGAAAACAACTTCAAAACACTAAGTCCACTGCAGCATTTTTGACAAATAATGATTTAAGCAGTCTGCGAAGCAGCAGGGCTTTAGACCACTCTGGAAATGCACTATACTGAAGGACTGCATTTTAATTATGGAAACCTTTTAGAACATCCCTGTTTTATTAACAGTAAGTGAAAGACTATAAACAAGGCTTCAGTATGCACCACTTCTTCTCAGCCCTGCCTACAGCCCTCAAGGGGAAACGGCTTCAGTGTGCTTTCATTTCTCCCCCCAAGCATTCTCATCTCTGAATGCTTCTTTTCACTAGCTTTAAAATTCATTTAACATAACAGCTACAGTTATGCTTTTTTTCTTCTTTTTTTTTTTAATATACAAGTGTTCCCTCCTTTAGGAATAAACACCAAGGCCACAGCTCTCAAACTCCCACAGCATAAACGCAATATAGGAGACCATAAGCAAGTCTAAGCAGAAAAGCACTGCAACTAAACGTACCTTGAAAAGCCCTTAGTTCTCAATGCTTTTATAAAGCTTCATGTCTGTGCACAAACTGTCCCTACATTTCACACAGTGACAGTAGAAGTAATCCCTGGAAAACTTCTAGAACAAATTCCCCAGTTCAAAGCTTAGTTCTCCCTGAGCCAGGACAGCACCAGCTTCTTCTATGGCAAAGATGTAATGCTTCAAGGTTTGTCAGAGCAGCCCTCCCTGCTTCAATCGTGAACCTGCTGCCACGCACAAGAGCGGAGCCAGGTTTCTCCATCGCTCTCTGCTTCTGAAACAGCTTTCTTCTGTACCTCCCACTGCGAGATTCTGCCAGTGGCAACAGAAAGTTCCTTATTAATATGTAATATATACCATAATTAGCACTGTAAAACAGGTAGTTATCTCACAGCTGTCCTCCCATTCCCTCCCTCATAATCCCAAAACTTTATTTACAGAAAAAAAACAAAGATAAAAAAAAAAAAACCCCACCTCCACACAACTTACTCAAAGCTCAAACTATTAAGTCCTGACCTGAAGCACTGCTCTAAGTCACAGCCTACTGGAGGGGTACAACCTAACATTGGACAGGTAATTTTCTCTTCAAGCACCCAAAAATGTCCCTCTTCCCAGATACCTAGATTCCAACCAGACAACTTGTGCTGCTCCCACCACTGATGGAACAGATAGAGAAAGGAGGCAGGTGGCAAAAGAGGGAAGGAAGGAAGGAAGAAGCGCAAAATAAACTCTTGCTATAGAGCGATAGCAAGAAGCAAGACTTGCTGGAGTAAAAAGACAGGACAGGTTGTGGAGCCCAAAAAAGTACCTCAAAATTTAAGTCCAGGCTTTATGATACTAAGGTGGGACCATCCTGATCAAGATTAATGAATGGACCAGTTGTAGACTAGGGTGTAATCCAGATGGGCACAATTTCAGGACAAGTGTTGTTAAAACTATGACTCCTTGTTATGGAAGTGCCCAGCCTCTCGTGTACTCTCCCAACATCATCACATGATTGTGCTGAGAGTTCAAAGAGCATATTTACTAAAATTCATATTGTGAAATTGAATTTCTGTCCCAAGTCATTAAGCAGATAAAGTCATCACATGGAGCACAGATGTGGAAATACACAGAGACCCTCATTACCACTGAGCTCCCAGGCTACTCTGTACCTGTACCTCTCGTAGCCCCCATGGGTGCAATACTTCTGTGTGAAAGGTGCAATAGTTCACAGCTATCTTCTACATCAGCAGAAAAATTTATTGCACATGATGTCAAAATCCATTAGGCCCCATTTGATTGGTGCTGGAGGCAATCAGCTCCATCTCCAACCACGCTGCATTAGCAGGCTGACTCCAGTGCAAAGTCCGAGTGAGGAGCATGAACCACCTCTGAAAGAAGTCTCAGTTGACCCAGGCAGTTTTGCAGAGAAATAGGTGAGGAGCACTCATGAAATCCAGCAGCACAGCTGAGCAATAAAGGAAGCATCCTCCATCTCTCAGTGGGTAGTGAACATCTTTGGAAATAAAAATCTAACTCAAGTGATGTGCTGAAGGTAAGATTCAGGTTCATCTACCTGAACTGTTTCTTACAGGAATATAATTCTACCAAACTCATTATCCTGTTATATAACTGTAGCCATTTTGAAGTTTTTGCACGATTTCAGCAATTCCCACTTTCACAGTGTCGTGTACACAAGATCAGAGCAACCCTTTTATATGCCTAATCATAGCCTCACCTCAGCTAAACACAGAATCCTACTGCTTTCAGATAACTCAGACCCTGCTTGGAAATCTTCAACTACTCCCAAAGACACCCTGCTTTTCAAACTTACGATTCTGTCGATACAGTAGAAGGCAGCAAAAGAAATCAGTCGCAGTCTCAGAGCTACACAGCTCTGAAAAGACACCAATAAAACTTGCTTCTGTCATTAAACAGAGGAGACAGGACCCAACTAGTATTCAGCTTCCCAAAGCTGTGTGATCTAATTCTACACAAAAGGCTTAATAAGGTTTAGACTTATAATACAATTAGTAATTTAGCTCACAAATTAGACTATCTATTAACACTCCAGCAGAGACATCAGCCATATGAGGATTAAGAAGGAATCTTCGGCTCTCAATATGGAGAGGGAACTCTAATTTTTTAATAGACTACTTCAGCTGCTGCACAGGAGCACATATATTGCATTGTACAGAATGATGTGAGCATGGTGAGCATCCCGTTCATATACTGAACTTTCATCAATGGGAACCACATTAATAATTTGCACAGTAAATACAGAGTGTGAACTTCTGATCTCATCTTAAAGCATAATTTTAACTGCTAAAAATATGTACTGATAGCATAGAATACACTGCACATGCATATATATGCATTAGAAGTACACAAAAAAAACGTCAAAAAAAACCTGTGTTTTGTCCATGCTGATGTTAACCCAAGGTATGCATATCATACATTCAACTGCAGAATTTGAACAAAGAAGCAATCATTTTCTAGATCTTTGCATACAACATTTATTTTATATCTAAGGAAGGAAGCAGCCATATGCAATAGAAGATTCTGCACCATCTTCTCCCCATAAACACTGCTCAAAAGATTTAGAAAAGAGCCAGTACCTCTAGCACACTACTTAATGGTATTTTGAAAATTCATCTGGAAGATTTTTTCTGTGTGGACAAAGGCAGGCTGAGTAGGCAAAAACCACTCCACTTATCACCAAGAACTAAAAATTCAATTGCTGTGTCCGAAAAGTGCTATTCTAATTTCCAGAAAACTATACATGTAACTACATTTCTACAAAATGCTGATTTTGGCATGTTCACACCAAATTGTGTTAACACCTTCTTTACTTGCAATTATTGTATCAATGGGAGCTTTTTGTTATTACTTTCATAGTATGCCCAAAACTGACATTATTAATCTTTAGGTTTTGAGCTTGTGTTTGTATAAACGGTGCCAGTATTACTAATCCTTTTAAGCTTGAAAAACAAACAAACAAACAGAAATTCTTCATCAGTTTACTTCACACTTTGGTAAAAACCATTCACACTCCAAAAATATTATGAGTAACATCCATCTGGTCTGAAATGTAGATCTGGCCACAGCATCTCATTCTCCACTAGCACTGTCTGCTGTTGCTATCACACCATCGAGTGTTTGGAGTGACTGCTCTCAGTGCAAAGATTTAAACGTCACTCTCTTACAGTACTACAGCACTTACTCATAAGCACATGCTTTGCTGGCATGTGTGTTATCACATGCATGGGATCATTTTGGAAAAAAAAAAAAAAGAAAAAAGAAAAACCCTTAACTTGTTAGGAATAATACTCATGCAGACAGGAATTGTATCCCCAAGCTTGTGTCACACACAGACCTCTGGTGTGTCTATGTGTCAGGGCCTCTTGGGGGGCTTTTTCAAAATGTGCATGTTGTTCTCCAAACTCTAAGGGCAACAGAGTGGCCCCTGACACCACAGGCAACCCTAATCAGAGCTACCATTCTCCAGTTTTAGCTCAGTCACAACCACCCAGACGATGGAGGTGGAAGAGGAAGGCACAAACAATCTGCGATTTGTGGAACATGGTGATGAGGAGCAGACGTGAACAGAGAAGAGGAGGTGTAGAAAGCACAGGAGGTGGGACATAAGCAATATATTCTTAAAGGCAGCTGAGTGGTTAACAGCTTTGTTAACTATGTATGTTATTTGCTGTGGAATAGGTGGTAGTAAAGTGCAATTTTAGATGGAACTGAGAGCAGGTAAGAACCCTCCCTCTTCCTCTGCACAAAATTCCAGAGTACACAGCTCTGGCAGATTACTATAATTGGCCAATTCTTTCTTTTATTGCTAGACCACTGTGTAGAGTCAAAGCACTGAAATCACATGAATGGGGCTGCTGGTGAAAGTCATGTATTTGCTCAATGCCAATTTCAAGTATACAGATGAGATTTTTTTTTTTTTTTTTGCAGTTCCGCTCCTAAAGGTCGAGAAATGCACATAATCCAATTCTGACATACAAGCCAGAATTATTTTTTCATTGATGCAAATCTAGCATGGCATTCTGCAGTTTGTGAAGACTTCAACAGAGCAAGTTCTGGAAAAGGGTGCTTTCTCATTCACAGCGAGAGGTCTATCAGATACTACTTCACTGAGGCAGATCTACTGCGAACCAATTAGAAAGCCAGGAGTTCATATTAATTTTGAAATCAGGATCTTCAAAAATACAGTTTTGAGTACAAAGACTTTGACTTCGGGCTACACATCAGAAACTGACTCCATTTTTGTAATGAACGCAACAGAACTGGCAGGCACGCAATAACTTTCAAAACACAAGCTTCCTGTTGCAGCCTAAACTGCAACTCGTTGCATGTAACCAAAACCTCCACAAAATTCCTGACTGATGTCAGAATGAGTCCACAGCTGCTTTCCATTTCCATTTGTCACTGAATCACAACAGGTATTTTCCAAAATAAGAATTTAGGCTTCCAAACACTGTATGTGTTTCTCCGTAAAGATCAGAGGAAGAACTTCAAAAGCAGCAGGCAATCACGCAAAATTCATGTTCCCTAATTTTTCCCTTGAAGCAACCTTGATAATACTGCTCGACCAAGTTCATACAGTCTTTATCTGAACTTCTCAGTCTGAACATACCTAAGGCTTCACCTCAACTCAAAATTATGATTGGCACTTCAAGACTCCGAGTCCACTATACGACGGAGGAAGGTAGAGGTGAATAAGGCTGAATGCACAGTCAGCAATGGATCTGCCTGTGAAGCAGCCCACAAGCACCACAGTATGTTTGCCTACGTTTGAAAATAGATAAATAGCAGTTGAGGAATATTATTCTTAAGGGGTTATTTCCACATCATTTCCCTGCACGGATAATCTTATGCTAGACCCTAGGCTACAACTTGAAAAATATTTTCAGGCTTCTTATGTTCACACTTTTTTGTGGTCGTGTAAAGTTTTTAATGTAACTCCCCAATATTCAGGCTGCAAAGTAACAGATTCTATTGGACAAACGGACCTCCTGTTAAGCAATTATACTTGTAAAGATCTAGTTCTGCAGCTTCTGCAAGACTTGCTTAAAAACCCCAATCCACATCCACTGTTGCCGTGCGGCTGCTGCAGAAGCCAGCTTTTTATTTGCCCAGAGTGTATTTCAACTTGTCTTGGGCTCCTGGGCCCTGCACAATCTCATACGTGTTTGCTCTAAAGGGCGTGTGCTGGTCTCAAACACACTTCAGTAAATAAAACACTCAAACCCCAGTGTTTCCCAAATCCCCAAATAAAAATGCTAGGCTAATTCACATAAATCCCTTACTAGCCTAGATTTATATAGGCAATTCTACCAACAACTCTTAAAGTAAGAATAAATAAAACACACCTCATGAACTTTATATGTGGTCTTCAATCCATGTCACCATAAACAGAAGGCAGTAATGTTGGGCAACAGACAGGCTTCTATTTTGCATTTGCAACCTCTACTGTTTTAAATAAATATTAACTTTAATTGTGTTTTGGTTTTGTTGGTTTCCGGTGATACTCACAGAGGTAACCCCAAAGGGTTGCTTTCATATTTAGAAAGGCGTTTGCAGAAATCCTTTCCTGAGCTAGGACTGAGTTGAGATGCCACCTCTCAGATACAGTAAAGGGGGCATCAATCACACAGTGCCTTAAAATTATTACTAGGACAACAATTTATCTTATATAACTGAGAAATTACTTCAGTTAATAGCTGTCTCTGCTGAAGTTAAAAAGAAAAACAGCTGAAGTAATGTGTTATGTAAAGTGCTTATATTAAAGTGTTGAATGCAGATAATCTTCATCTACACTGCAGAATTCAGAAAAGATAACATTAAAGGAAAAACAGGCTATAGAAATTCTCAGTCATTAACATCAGAACTACCCCACCGAGTACTATGGTGCCTGAAAATGTCCACAACTGTCTCTATCCCCTAAACAAGTGACAGTATTTAAGCACATCGTTAAGTTTCTAGGGAAAACAGAAGTTACAGGTGGTGTAAAGTGACTGCTGTAGATTTTCTCTAAATACCTTGGGGGGTTCTGAACTGATTGGGGTTTCTGAATGATCACATTCCTTATTTTTTTCTTAAATGGATATTACCAGATTTCTCAACCAAGAAAAAAAAAATAATCCTGCTGGTCAAAACCAAACGAAAAGAACAGAAAAGCCTGGCTATGAAGATCCTCACCCATGTCATGGTCAAATGCCAGAGCACAGACTGAAATCTGTGTCTCCCGCTCCTATGCAGGTGTTCTGATCACTAAGCAACTGACTATTATAACAGTAGTTAAAATACGTGTGTCTTTTTCATGCTGTATTCCAGTGGTATGATTCACATTAGGCTATGTCATCCCAAGTGGAACCAGAAAAATCTCCAGGCTCAGAAAGTACCACTGAGTGAGAAATAATTTCCTGGTTAAGATTATATGACAGATCTTAAAATCGTTAAGTAAAACAGATCTTACGCTATCAAAATAGTAATAACTTCCAAAAATTGTAGTCATCAGGACAGTGTTGATCCTGAATTATACTGTTGGATAGAAACATCACAGTAATTACAACAGATTACGTGTAGTCCTATACTGATATACAAACAGTGTCAAACCTTGAAACAAATATATTTCCTTGCAAGTTTCTACCAAGCCTGTGAACACACTCGGAACAAGCTGCAGAGTTGTTAGGAAACACTGGACTTCTCGCAGTGATTTTATTTACTAAAAGGATGGAAGAGTGAATAGGTAATAATGTATTTTTTTCTTTTCAAATGAGACAAGTATACAAATGATGTAAAAGGAGAGCGCAACTGTGCCAAACTACAGAGAAAACAGCTATGTTTGCTCTGGGGCCTAACACAGTTCATTGAAACTTTCATGTTGGTTTTCAACTGTTGTTTTTTTCCTGTCTTAAGAAACAGTTCATCTCTGAACATGAAAATAGCAGAAATGAGACAGAGTTTCTACGCAAGCAGAGGACAAAGTGAGTTCCTTTGGGAAATTTCAGCATCTGCTTGAGATACAGCCTGGTAATACCTTTTTTTTTTTTTCCCCAAACTGGGGATCCTTTCTGTCTACATATCCTCAGAAACAATTTAGACTTGCTAACCAAAACTTGATTTTTTGCCCATAAATTACCCTATCAGCCATAGCAGAATGACTAAGAATCAGTTCCCAAAAAAATAAATTGTTTTATCTTGGAGAAAAAAAAGGGGGAGTGTGGGGGGGAAATACAAGCCCTCTGTAACCACATCTGCTGCAAGTAGACAACTATGTAAGTACACACAGCATGGATGAAAATTATTTGCTCCATCTAGTCTATATGCAACAGAAAAACAAATGTAAAAAGCCCCTCTATTCATTTATCTATAAAAAAAACCTCCACTATGAAAACCCTCAATACACTACTGGTCTACTATCCATCCACCTGAAATTGCACAGAAACTACTGTAATATCCTCCTCAAACTTATGCTAGAATTTCATCAGCACAACTAAACAGTTCTTTCATCTAGTCAGCCTACATTTATGCACTACAGAATTAAAACAAAAGGCTGCAGACAAAAGTATTCTATTCAGCATATGACTTTCAAAAACAAAGAGTCTAAACAATATTTGATTTGAGAGTTAAGGATAAAAGTAATAAGGCATATTTTTTTTGTAAACTCTCCCAAAATAAATGTGCAGTAAGCCTCAAAAAAAAAACAACCCAAAAAACCAAATCACTACCACACACACACAAACAACAAATCAACCAAAAAAACCCCTGCTCTAATACAGGCATGCGATGCTCTATTTCATTCTCCTAGATGAAGAGCTAAAGTGATGAAAGAGGTAATTAGCTGTTAGTTATTCCAGAGCAAAACCACATTTTTTGTGATTAACAAAAAAAACCAACCAGTGGTTGAAAAGATGTTTATAATACCTTAACATCCAAGAAGATTTTTTTTTTTTTTAAAAAGGGATAGGGGGAACCAACGTACCTCTCAAAAAAACTCTACTGTAACCAAAACTTACTGCCCTCCAAATCAGGGCATATTACACATGGGGGAAAGGGAAGAAGGGCAAAAACAAACACACTCATAAGGAAAATGTTGGTTTTACACCACTCCACAGAAAAAAAATTAAAGATTCATTAACATCATTACACTTCATCATATATGTGTAAAGATAATCAACTACTGCTATGTAAAGCTGTCAGAAGATATATTCAAGCCTTGAATATTTTATTAAAGAAAAACATGTTAAAAACTAAGATGACAAAAATAAGAAAGTGTAAATAATTATAAATCTATTTCTGTTTTCCAGATGTAATTTAGCTGTCTTTAGGACTTCAGCTCTTTTTCTAGAACATCTTCTCTTCCGCTAAGGTTCATTTCTGATACTCTTCCAGAAAATGTAACACCTTCCTTCCCACCTCCCCCTCACTGAACACCCTAATCTAAACCTGATTTCAGAACTCCTTCCTGCTGATTCTGACATGGTTTTGTCTGAACAAATGTGGTTATTACTTTGTTTCCTACCATTGCTCCTTATGTGGCAAAGGGTCACTATAGTCAGATAGTTCTGGCTGAGATGCTTCTTTCCTAATCCTGCAGCTACCGAGTTTGTGTTAGAAGCATAAATACACTTTTATTTTTACTATTATTACGTTCAGAAATCTGGGCATGAAAACATCTTCCCTTTGTTTTTAAAGCATATGTGGGGACTTACCCACTGTACCTCCTTGGAACATTAATGGCAATAACTTGGCTTAAAAACCAACACAACATGTTATTCTAAAGTCAGTACAGAATTCCACTGACAGCAACATCATTTCTGAAAATAAATAGTTGAAATGGAACCAATAGGTTCTTAATAGGTTATGAGAAGACATGAAACACTTAAGCTTCTCTTTAAGACAAAGATCAATCAAGATGGTTAAGATATACCTTATCAGATCTCTATAGCAATAACCCTTGAATTTAAACCACCAGGCAAGTACTGACAATATCTTTGTGATTTCATGCATTTTATTATGCTTTTTTGTTATATTAGAGCATTCATTCATTCTTCTATTGAGTGCTAACACTGATACTGAAATCTCCATTTTTACAAGTAATTAAAAGTTCATTTGTACTATAATCAAACCGGTGCAAAAGAAGCTACCAATGAATTAAAATTCTCTAGGTCACAAAAATCCATCATATATTTTCACACCTCCCCAGCTCCAAATACACCAACATTCTCATAAAGCCCAGTTTATAAACATTCCTCTTTCTGTGCTTAGAAAAGTGGATTTAGAGATGCAGCTACACCTAGTGATCAGCAGCAGATCACAGCAGGCAAAATTCAGGAAGATGCTACAAAAATCAGAAAGCAGTACGTGAACATAGTGGGGTGAAAAAAGTGACACAGTAAAATTTATTGCTAGACTTTTGTTTTTTCACCCTAAATATATGACAATATGCTCCAAATTGGTTTTGGTTTCTTTAAATCCTTTTTAATACATTGATAACATTACACATTAAATCAGAAATACAGATCTGGAAGTTATCAGCAAAATCATATTAAATAAAGAGGAGTCCCTCAGTTTTTCCTAAAGAAATTGCGGAGATAATTTGGCTGCATTCATATATCAACAGATGATTTATTCCTGGGAAAGTTTTCAGCACTACTTCTTTACACAGGAGTCATAAATGCGAGCTGAAAGCTTCATAAATGCATGTCATTTTCTGGAGAAACATCTTTGAAACTTAGTGATGTAGCTACCTCAAGTAAATGTTTGACAGCGATACTAACAAGCTTTAAACAGAAGAAATATCCCTCTCAAACAGTATTTCCTTTAGCAGAAAGTTGCAACATGTGAAATACAGGATCAGGTCACGGGTCCTGACACCAGGACATCACCGGACTTTGTTCTATCAAGCCTGCACCTATTATCTTCCCCGAGCTGAATCTAACGATGCGAGCTGAACCAGCTGTCCCAGCAGGAATGTGTAAAAGTGACCTGGCCACTGGCAGCTGGGCTGTTTGACACACTCGCTGACCATCTCGGTGTATGACTGACCCACGTGAAAAATGAACCATCTCTGCATTTCTTCAGGTCAGACTCAAATGACATCAGCGAGATGGAGTTCAGGAGCTTACTTGTTCTGTATGTTTTGTAATTTGCCCGAGGATGTGGTCTCTCTAGCTGTCAGTCTAGCAACTTTGGTGAGCACTAAATGTATTTTTTTTTTTTCATAAACTATATGCTGCTATATTGTTTCAGGACACAGTGATTTGTTTTCCTCATGGATTCTGATGACTGCTAAATCGTGAGACCAAATAAACATCACAGCATTTTTTTCCCTAATGTTATTACACCCTTGTAATATTTCATAGGATTTTTTTAAAATTATTTCTGATTTCTTTATTTCACTAGAACAAGACCAGAATAGCTAATTAAAATATATTTAAAAAAAAAAAAAGCCATCCACACACCCACCACAGTTTCCTTTTTCACAAACTAAGCCCAAGCTCATTTTTACCTGAAGTATTCTAAAGTACATCCCACTTTACAGAGAAATACAAAATCTATTTCATCTGTTTCTAACTGCCAAAAGTTTAACCAAAAAAAGAAAAGACATATTTAGAAACCAGTTCTTCAACATGCCTCCATTAATTTGCTAGACTATTTTAAATAAGGATACTCTTAGGTGTAAAACAGAAATCAAGTCGTTCACCTGTTCACCTGACAGCAACTACAACAGTAGTTTGGTTTGAGAATCTTCCCTGGCAGCTGTTTAGCAAGGCCAAGTCCACACCATGAACTTTAACTAGAATAGTTTTGCTGATGAGCTGACAACTGTGTCAGCCACTAATAAAGCTGCGTTTTCACCAGCATATGTTACTTCCCTTAGGAAGTGCAGGAATACAGACTTGATGGATGGGTGAAGAGAAAGGAAAATGGGTGGAATAAGCAATGCAAGCAAATTTGTTAAATTTGTTAAAATGAGATATAATGACACTTGGAGCTCTTTGCTGATAACGTGATCAGAGTAGCTATTAAGGACTCCCAAACAGAGATCCTGAATACTCTGAGAAATAGCTTTAAAGATAGCTAATTATACTAGAAACTTTTTATTTTCTATACATTGCTTTGATTGCCAGGTGCTTCATTTCAGCTGGGACAGGACCTATGAAGCCTTAACCTATATTCTTTCTTTTCATCTTCCCTCTCTGCAGTCACCAAACATCAACATCACAGGAAGTTTCAACTTCAGCATATCAAACTTCTCCCTTGCATCTGATTTTGGAAAATGTGATTCTTGTTTTTAGACTGCCTACATCCAAAAATTAAACAGATGAATATAAGGCACAACATGAAGTATCTTGAGAACTACTATTCTCCATGTAATACACTTTTCCAGTCACTAGGAAAAATCTTTTTTTAGATTTCATACATCACTTGTCTTCTTGTTCCTCTCCTCATAATTGCCACTAGTCCTGGTGCAAAGTTCATTATGAATGGCTGCCTACAAATACTCGTAGCCCACCCTCATCTCTCTTTGTCATTGCAACAGGACTCGTCCCTTCTCAGAGAAAAACTGAAACTCTTAAAACCATAACAAGAGTGTGTTCATATACAACCTTGTCAATTTCCATAGCAAAAGAGTATGTAAAAGCCTAATAATCCCTTCCTCGGTCAGATTCAGGTTATAAGCAAGAAGCACCAATTTCAGAATTCGGTCTGTGTGCAAATTTACATTTATCGGAACACGATGCCTTCATAAAAACACAGTTTCTGACTTCTATTACAGATCTCCTTGCCTTCAATTTCAGCTCCCTATTTTGGTATTTGACAGAACTCATCCAGACCCTTCATTATGTATGAGGCCTAATATTTAGGCTTACAAAGTCTCTTCTAACTTTCCACATCTTTATGTTTAACCTAAATCCCTTTCAGGAGTTGATTGCTTTCCATAGCCTGAATAATCTACCAAGGAGATGTAAGAGGGAACATGGTGGAATAAGGTGGCATTTCATATGACAGGAACACATTTCAGAACTTTTGTAGTATTAGCGTTCAGTTTTTACATGGAACCACTTAATAACATTTTTGTTAAAATTATAAACAAAACCAACTAAATTAGGTGTACTATAGTTTTTCAGAAAGAAACTAAAATTAAAAAAAAAAGAACACCACACACAAACCTCAAAACTACTCTTGCAGAAAGACCCCAGGTACTTTAAAAAAAAAGATAAGCAGCATTATCCATTTAAGATGATGCTTTCACTAACATCTCTTGATTTCAAATTCTTGAGTCTGTTTGCTTCTTGAACTGATGAATCCAGAACTTTAAATTCTGCAGTTAAGGACTCAGAGAAAATCTCATTGTTATTAACTGTTAAGCTGCTTTCAAAAGATTACTTGAAAGCTTCCAGGCCTTAAAAAACCAAGATCTGATAATGCAGTAAGATTATTTTCTAAATAAGAAACTCAAATATAACAATAGCTGAGGGTAACATTAGAACCCATCTCTGCAAAACAAATCAGTCATTTTAGAAAAGGGTAAAAATAAAAATGGGACTATAAATGCCAAAGATTACTTAACTCACCCACTGCTATTCTTTGCTCAGAACATGTGTGGAGTTGATTGTTTGGGTTTTTTTCTTGATTTGTTTTTAAACTTTTTATAGGTTAGTCATATAACTCTCACCTGCAACAAGGGACAACTATTACAAAAAATAACTACCCAACTCAAGGACGGATGACACCAATGCATTAAGGTTTTAACAAAAGCAATAGCTATTTTTTCCCCCAAGCAAAAATGACTCTCTGACATCAATTTTGTTCTAAGTAAGTGCCAAGAATCAATTTTTTTAAATGAAATCTGTACATACATCTTCATAGATAATCTTTACATTTAACGTTTAATATACATCGGCATACACAGGGAGAAAGCAGGTCAGTTTCTGCATACCATGACATCCTTTGCAAGCTCACTGAAGTGTGTAAATTGCAGTCTCTGGAAGGGTTGGGATTGACACCTTTCGAATAACCGTATGCACGGGTCATCTCTGAATTGTTTATGTTTTATATTACAGTTCTTTCCACAGCGTGCAGCGATGGAAATGAATACAACAGATACAAATCTAACAATGTGGGATTGCTCTTCAGCAACATGAACAGCACTTCAATGCTGACCCTAGTATAGCATCAGCATGTCGCATGCACAAGTCATTTAAATATCCAGGAGCAGAAGAGTTGCCCCAGCTTAACTTTAAACAAGAAGTAAGGCAGTTCATACAGGTCAGCAATGAGTTATGGATTTAACTTAATAAAGCAAGAGCTCTCATTGAAGCCTGGACACTAGACTTCCAATATTAATGAGTTATAGGGCTAATATACATGAGTTCAGTTCCATAATTCACTACAGAGCATAGCTTCATCTTAACATGACTGTTTGGAAAAAGATTTCATCATTGTTATATATCACCCCAGTACAAAACATCTTTCTGCTCTGGGATCTTCTGTCTCATCTGCAGTAAAAATGCTGGACAGAAACACAGCAATGTATACAAAAGAACCTAACATAAACCCACATTTTTTTATTTTTTAAAAAAGTTTTAAAGCAAACCACCAATTCCTAGACATAAAACTTGGTTTAGCTACAGTGCTGCATAGAAGAAACACTTAATGTACAAAATATAAACTATTCTGCAGCGTGAGCAACAAGGAAAGGCAAAAGTATTGCTTCCCACCAGATCAAAGCACACTTTGCACGAACCGAAGACCAGATGTCTTCAATTTAACGTGCATTTCAGTTGTACTCACTTCATGTTGGGAACAAAACAAACCCAAAAATAATAATAAAAAAAAAAATCTGAAGTTTCGCAGTGAAGCACGCAGAAGTATTTCACAATCCGAATTTCTGCCTAAAATTATGGGTTTCTTCCACATACAAACAGGAGGGGGGTGCAGGCAGAGGACCGCAAGCCCCAGATAACCATCTGCAGGTCTCGGACTTGGGGCGACAGCCAAACGCTGGTGGACGGAGCGCTTTGCGGGGCTCTTGGCTGGAAGCGAACCCCGACACCCCGCAAAACGGGGCAGCTTCTGCCCTGCCCTGCGGGGTGACGATTCTGGGGGTCGGGGAGGGGGGGGGATACAGAAAACCAGGGACCGGCGCTCTACCTCCGTTTGCCACCGGCGCTTCGCAGCCGTACCTACGGACAGGGCGAACGGCGGGGGGGGGGCCCGGGGGGCGGGCAGGGCGGCGGGGCGCCCTTCGGGGAGCACTGCCGGTTCTCCTTCCCCTCCTCGACCGCTCTGTGGCCGGGCGGGAGGCGAGAGCAGCGGCTCCTCACCTCGCCCCCTCCGGTCCTCCCAGAGCGGAGGTTGGGGAAACGGCGGGGGAGGGGGGGGGGGAAACTTTCGGGAAGTCGGCGGCAGAGCCCGAGTCCCGCCCGTCCCCGCCAGCCCGGCCCCGGGGCTGCCCCGACTCCGCCAGCCCTTCCCGTCGCCGGCGGGGCACAGGGGCGCAAAGCCTCCCCGCACCGTCTCCTCCTCCTCCTCCTCCGGACGCTTCTTTTCTCCCCCATATACGCAGCGGCTCCGAGGTGTCCGCCCCGCCAAGGGGACGGGGAGAAAGAAAGAAGTAAAAGAAAGAACGAACTTAAAAAAAAAAAAAAAAAAAAAAGAATTAAAAAAAAAAAAAAACCAAAACAAACCCCCAAAACGAGTCCGAAGTCGCAGCGCTCCCCACCTCCCCCTCGCCCCTCCGGCGGCTCCTTACCTGTGAACGTCTGCGCTCCCGCTGCCAGCAAAAGTCCGGCCAAAGTAACCAGGCAAGTTCCAACTTTCCCCATATTTCCACCCCTCTTCCTGCTCCAGAGTGACAAAGTGTTTGCCAAAGTAGGAGGCGCCCCTCTCGCCCCCCTCCAGTTCAGCGGGGGGCAGCTGGGGGGGAGGGAGGGAGGGGGGCAGCCGGACTCCCCCCAACTCGGGCTGCTTTCTCCTCCTCGCCCCTCTCCTCGCGTGTAAGGGCAGGGGAAAGAGGGGTGCGAAATGTCTGGGGACCGACTGTCTTCCTCCGGCCGCTGCCCTCGCCCCGGGGGCCTCGGACACCCCACCGCCTGCCGCGCCGCTCGCCTCCCCTGTTGCCTGGAGGGGGTGTGTTGGAGGGAGGGGGCACCCTTAATCCCGGAGTCTCCTCGCCCGGCGCCGCTGTTAGTCCCGGTTCGGCTCGGCTCCCTGACTGACTCGCCGTCCCCCCCGGCAGGCAGGCGGGCTAAAGGGAGCGCGGAAAGTCACGCCCAGCCGGCGGCGCCGCCGCTCTCCCCCGCTAGAGGGCGAGGCGGCGCGGGCCGGCGGGGCGCCGTTGACAGGGCTTCGCTCGCGGCCGTCGTCGCCTGAGGAGGCTGAGGCGCTGGAGCCGCCTTCCCACCCCCCCCCCCCCATTCCCGCTGCCCCCGGGAGCGGTTTATGCTGGCAGAGGAGGCGGCTGCGTGTCTGGCAGGACGATGCCGAAAGTTCCCGGACAGCGGGGGAGAGGAGGAGGAACCGGGGGAGAAGAAATAACCAGGAAAAATCTCCACCAGGCGTCTCCGTAACTTTGCCGCCGGACGGTCCCGGCCACAGCGGCAGCCGCTGGAGCTGGGACCGTCGCGGGTACCTGTCCCGGCGGGACGGGGCCCTAAGGGAAGGAGCCGCCGCCGGCCCGGGCCCTGGGGCAGAGGCGTGGCGCTCCCCGGCCCCGCTCCGGGGGCACCGGGACAGGGAGGGAGCAGCGTAAGGTGGGAGGGGGGGTGGCAGGAGGCGCTGGCTGTTCATAACCCTTCTGTCTTGTGTTTTTTTACAGTTAACCGGGAGTCTGTCGGGGCGCGAGGTCTTCCGCGGGAACGGCGAGCCCTGCCCTCCCTGCGAGAGCCTGATGCCGAGGGGGAAATGAAGATGTAAATGGGGCTCCTTCCAGCCAGCGGCACAGCGTGGTCGTCAACAAATTGCTTCTCGTTCTCATCAAACTTCAGCGCCTTGGCCCGGCCCCGGGTCGCAGCCGCCCTTCGGCGGTCCGGGGCGGTGGGAAGGGACCCCCCGGGGGTGGCGGCTCCGGTCCCCCGGCTAGAAGCAGGGTGGCAGCTTTTGCTCCTGCGAGCGAAGACTGACGTCATTAATTGGCCGGGTTAGGTAGGGAGCGATGGAAGTAACATCCCGTTAAAATGGCAGTTACCTGTCATTATCCGCAGCCTGCGACTTCTGGCATTTCTCTCTGCGCCGCACATCAAATACAGCTGCTCCGCAATCTTTCTTCCTTTGGGGGCTCTGGCTCCTGGTGCCCAGGACGCTGCAAGGATGTGTTCGTTGCTTTTACACCAGTTCTTTCTAAATTAGACTTCTAGAGGTGGAAATATTTCGGTTGGCTCTCACTTTCAAGGAAAGCTTTATTTTTATTTCAAGTGCAAGTGCGGCCAAATTTAATTCCTATTTATTCCCTGGGGCTTATAATTAAAACAGTAAAAAAAATGCTGGAATTGAGGGCTCGACCTGGCAAACACAAATGTAAGAGCTCAGGTTCTGGGTTCTCAATTTTCTCCAGCACAGGTCCTTTGGGTTTTAATGCCACTGTCATATATCGTTAGCCAGCTTCAATCTTGTGTCAACTGAAGTCTTGACTCTACCCATCCCCCACGTGGTAATGTGAGTTACAACACATATGCACGTATTTTGTATTATTTTTACATATAATACGTCTTATGCAAACTTAGGCACACAGCTGTATCGTTTCCAGTGGTCGCTCAGCCATTCTGTTGTCAGGACACTGCTCTCTTGTGTTTTCGCAAATGCATTTCTTATGATGTGATGAAATCTTCACGAAGGGACATGAACTTTTTGATGTGTGGGGTAAGACAGCTACCTCAAAAGCTAACGCAAGGGGGCAGAATAGCATTAATTGTTGTGTTTCCTGACGTCAGACTTTCTCTTTTCAATCGCGAGCATTCTCTTCGTTTATTGTTTGCCTGGACATTCCCAGTCTTCTCTCCAGAAAACGTTGCCCTAATTCCACAAGGCAATGATAACCCAGGGGTATGTTGCAATAAGAAATTTAATTTTTCAATTTTACATCTTTTTCCTGGATGCATAATCTATGCAAATTTTTTTTTTTTTGTTCTGTAAAAGCTGCAGTTACAGCTTCTGAAAATTAGAATCTATAGCTACTCTTTAAAATGTTACCTTTGTAATTACAAAACTGTTTAAAAAACCTCAGGGAGTCTCATAAGTAATTTAACTAACTTGCAGTAAACAACTTTAAAATGTGTCTTCTACTAGATGTGTCACTAAAAATCCAGAAATGAACAGTTAAACCAGTGCTTCTGCTAATGATGACTTCTCGCTAGGTTCACAATGTCCAGAAACACATAAAATTCTGTCTCTCTCTGTTCAGCTAATGTCAGCTCTAACACAGTGTGGTAAAGTACCCCGTTCAGACATACGTATGACCTTAACTCTTGACCCTTTCTTTGTTTCAGGGAAAGGAAAACTCCCTGCCTATATCCACAGCTGCCCAGTGTTGGCTTAGTGAAGATGAGACAGCACGTCACCGAGTTCTGTGGATTACAGAAGAACATTTCAGGGTGTTCAGTCACATTTGTGTTAGGAGTAAGGCTAAAGTGCTTGACCCCCAAAGACATCGGCATTCTGCTTTAATTACAGTAAATCTAAGAAACGGTTAAGCTCTGGGGAATAGCTAAACCAACAAGAACAATAGAAAACACAGGCCACGCATGGCTGATCAGGAATTGTTAGCTGTGTTTCGCTGAGTTTTAGTACTGGAGCGTGTATGAAAACAGTCCAGAAACACTACCAAAAAGCCCCCCAAAAACATCAAGAAAACACTAGAAAAAACCCCACAGGTTCACTAGTGGTTTGATTCCAAGAATGCCTTCGACAGAGTTCATTAAGGGCTAAGCTGGGGCTGGAAAGGGGAGTGGAAGCATCTAGCAAAAAAAAAAAAAAAAGAAGAAATACTTTGCTGATTGTTTCTTTCTGACAAACAGATACTTTGTATCTCTTGTTGAACTGGATCGCCTCAAAGAAATACCTGAAATACAGCTCCCCACGTACACCCACTTCAGTTTAGGAACACAGAAGATCACAAATACCACAAATACAATTATTCCCGCTGAAAGCAGTCAAAGAATGAGGCAGCTGAGTTGTAAAAAATGTGGAATAAGGAGAAAAAATAATCTGGAAGTTGTCATAATTATTTTCTAGATTTTAATATATACATCAACAGGAAATGCACATAGCTAACCTTCATTGCAAAGTTTTTGGTTTATTTTTAAATTCGGAATTTGTGTATATCCCACTGGGGAAACATTAAACAACCTGATGATAAGTCATGAATAATTACACTGTTTATTACACAAACTTGACTGGCTCAGCTGCCCTCTCCCTGCTAATCATTCTCTTCCAGATTAATTTCCAATATTCCAGATCTCTGAGCTACTTGTGACAAATTAGTTTTGAAAATTCCAAACTGATAGAGAACTGTGAATATCACGGGTTCGAGAGGTCTGGGGTCCAAATAGTTATCATAATGTGAAAACAGAACTATTTGACCAAGGCCTCTAGAAGGTCAAGGAAAAGTTTTTAGGATAAGCTTTTTAATATATATTCTTACCAATTATGTATGTATTGTGTTTATCTATTATTAACACCTTTCATTTAAGGTGTTAATGATATTCACAATGCTATTTGTTCTGTATTACTGGCACAAGAACAAGTAAACATATCTCAAATTCCATAAGATATCAAGGCCACCCTGCATAACCCATGGCGTGAAGTCACCCTTCCTATAATGAGATGAAGCAGGAACTCTCTCTTGCTCGTGTTGCAGCACAAATAGAAAAGCAAAGACTCGTGTTCAGATATTGGAGGAAGGGCCCAAACATCCTGCCTTTTTTTGACCCGTGACAATGCTGATTAAGTGACCAAGAATGTGGGCTACAGGGCTGTCACCTGATCTTTTGGGTCAGTAGCAGATAACATCACTCTCGCAGCTAAAAGCTATTTTTAGCACTGTAAACTAGTCAGACAAGAATAATTTTTCACTATCCCCCTCCATCTTGTTCTAAAGCTTAGACAGACAAAACTTCGTGGGTCTGTCAATGACACTACTCTTTAAAGATTATTAAAAAGTCATTTTCTTTACAGGATGGGCACATTTTCTTAGTTAAGTACTGCTAATTAGCAAAAGTAAGATGTGCTTTGCTGGAAGAAAGACAGACAATATTCCAATTCTCTGTTTTTATCAAAGCTGCTGCTCTGCTACAGTGAATCTCAGAGCCAGTCATTCGTCAGAAGGACCACTCAAGAAAAATCACATCATCTCTGTAGGTTGAGGAAGAACATGCCCAACTTGAAAGGTTTTTTCCATTTTTTACTATTTCTTCTTAAATACAGAGCAACATCTCCTTTGCCAGTGTTCACTTATCTAGGTAGCTTTATCTTTTAACCCAGATTTCGAGTGATACTCTTCACCTTTTCAATGCTGACTCTTTCTCAAAAGCTTGACAAAGAAAAAAAGTGAACTTATCTATGTAGCAGGACTTATTGATTGTGTTATACTCAATTATATTCTATTTCATAATGTTTACTATATCTATATCCATAGATGCTGTTTCATTTGTTAGATTTCAGTGATAAATCTAGTGTTCTGAATAAATCTTCTACTGTTTATTTAGCCAGATGTACACCCCCCCCCCCCCCCGGGTTTTTTTGGGTTGGGGTTTTTTTTGTGAGACATAGAGTGAGGACCTAGTAGTGTCCTTAAAAGATCATGTCCACCCCATACTCCATCTTTTCCTACCTCTGAGGAACAAGGGAGAACACCTTGGAATCTAAGGTCAATCTAAACCAGCTGCAAAAGTTGCTGCATACAAAATGTTCCATCTCCAGTAGAGGCTCATCATCTTTCCTGCTTATTGCTGCTGGGGTTTGCTGGCACTGGAATTGATCCCTGATCATTCATTTGGCACTGAGATGCGCTACTCACAACTGTAGCTGCTCCCTGTTAGATATTGTCATGTGTAATATGACTGCCTGCTCGCTTTTTTCTTTTCTTTTTTTTTTTTTAGTACTGCTAATGATCCGTGCAAGCAAGAATAAACAATACATTTTGTACCAAGGACACCTTGCCTTATTCACTTGATCATTCTAAAGTTTGGTGGTAATAAAAAACAAAGTCCTTTTTGTTTCCAACTGTTGAAAAAGAATATTTTTTTTTTGATAGCTGAGGAAATTCTACATGGCCACTCCTGGCCTTGATAATTAAACCATAGGTGGGACTTGAGAGAGAAAACACATCCAGATCTTTGCAAAAAAAAAAAAAAAAAAGTAGTTAAGAGACTAGAGGGAAGCAATCTTTAATCATAAATTGTTGAAATAGATGCGAGAGAAAGGTCTGAAGTGTCCAAGGAAAACAGTGGGGGACCTTTAGGATCTGAATGTCAGGAGGGGAGCAACAGCTGGCACTGTACAGAGGTGGTTACTGCTAGTTCTAGACCAAGAACAAATAGCTGCATTGTGGAAAAATATCTATTTCATAATCTCACACTTCACTATAATAAGACGGGTAACACAAAGTGTAGCCTAGGCAGGTAGAAGCTTGTAAACTCACAAAAAAATTAACTCTATATGCAATGCTGTCTCTTCTGCTGGAAGCAAAGTTTCCAATCAACATATTCTCCTACCCACACGTGTGATTTGTATGGACAAGGAAGAACATGTACCTCATACCAGGTTGTGATGGATGCATTTTGACATCTGCAAGCCAAATCCTGCCTTGTTTTCTGATTGTCAGCATTTTATTAGAAATCTATTGTGTTTAACAACCTACAAAGTCTTAAACCATTGTGTCTCTTTACTCTTAGAAATATTTTACCACTGTATAATATATGTGAGCAACAGGCCTCCTCAAACTTGAACTTTCTGTCAGGAAACAGGAAGGGTCAGTTGCCCCCTCAGGGATGGGGAGTCAGGAATTGAGTGCAGTAACTCTCTGATCCACCAGCTCCAGCAAGGTAAGCAGGGCAGGCCAGAGTCAACCAAAGCTCCAGATCACCAAGCAGGTTCATGGTGATGAGGCAGGTCTGAAATGAGGCCAGGAAGACAATCTACAGGTGTCGGGATTAGGATCATGTTTGGTGACCAAGCACATCCACAGTGATAAGATAGGTCCAAGATCAAGCCCAGAAATTACCCACAGGTTGAGGTCTCAGAGAACAGAGTCTGTGACCAGACATGTAGAGACCCATGTTCCTACAGCATGGCTCCAGAAGAGACTGAAGACTCCAGGGTGAGCTGAAATGGGGCTCTGGGAGGACTGGGAAGAGGGTGTGGGTGGAGGTTCC
Source organism: Scolopax mira (assembly GCA_004320125.1). NCBI lineage: Eukaryota > Metazoa > Chordata > Aves > Charadriiformes > Scolopacidae > Scolopax > Scolopax mira. The sequence goes on from BJBW01010782.1 coordinate 77,839, forward strand.
AGGTGAGGCTGATCAGGGCATTGAGGTTCATTACTCCACTCAGAGCCATCTCATTTTCCACCTTTGCATCTTCAAATATATTACATGGCTTTTAATAGTTTTTTTAGCTTCCTATACCTTGTAAAGGAAACTATCTTCACTCTTCTTCTTTTACTAGTGCTTAGCTTATCCCAAAATGTGTATGTCCTTAACTGTGTCTCTGTCAACATTATTAGGAGGTACATACAGGAGATGAGACCAAAATAGTTCAAATACCTAATACCATTAAACAAACACCTACTTATGCCAACTGAGCATGTACAACCTTCAGATTTGTGTATGGCTGAATAGGACTGGTCAGGAACAGAAAGAAACAGAAATACAGGATTGATCAAATGCAAATACTTGCAAATATTCATATATTCAGTCTTCAAAGTCTGTACAAATACTGGCTGTAATATCATCTTTGTCACCCATTGCTTTGATCTTGTCATTCATCTGGGTTAACATCCTTTTCTATTACAAATTTAGGCTTAATTTCATTGTCTTCAAAGTTCTGTTCTGTGCTACCTCTCCCTATTCATTTGAACTTCAAGTTACTGTTCTTTCTATTCAGTGCTTCTGTAATCAACCATGTCAAAGAATGAGACCAGAAGAGTCAAAATTTAGGAGATAAGCACTGTGAAGTAAGCTAACTTCTCAGTCTTCCAAGACAGAGTAATTGTTCCAAAATAAATTAACATTTATTACATAATAGAAGGCATATACATACTGAGTTATAGTGGCAGAGTTAGAGCATTATATTTTTTCTGCTAAAAATATTTTAGTTCATCCTTCTCCATAGATAAACCCTTTTCCAAAATGGGTTTCTCTGCAGGCTCCCATCAGAAGAACCATTGCCTTTAGCAGTAATCCCTAGAAATATACTTGACAAAAGTTTGTTTTTCAGATGCCTTTATATAAGGCAGAGGACTGAAGCAGACAACTGGAATGTAAAGTCTGATGCCATCAGTGCTAACGTTGACTGATCACGTCTGCGAGAGCCCTTCAGATGGTGTCTCCAGCTAGAACATATTTCTGACATCTTGGGTTCATTCCACTAAAAGTACACAGAAGCAAAAGCCAACTGAAAAGCCATATTCTATATGTTAATTTTCTTTCTGCCTGTAGACTTCCCTTCAGTTTGTTCACTCATATATATTTTTCTTCAATAGCTTTGAATTAGCATCAGATAATAGAACCTGTGCCTCAGCATAAGATTCAGTTTTTCCAAAAGTTCATTTACAGCTAATTAGGAGTTTGTGAAACAGAAGAAATTAAATATGCAGCCTCTTTGTTTCTCTCCATGGATCTTAAAAACAGTAATTGATGGATGGAATTAACATTCCTTCTGCCTCTTCATTAATAACTCTTATTTAGCAATGTAGCATTCATGTTAGCAGCACCTCTAGACAACTTCCTACTATTACTTGGATGCAATTGCCGTATTGAGATGCATGAGATGTTATTAAATTAGATCCTATTGGAACATAAAGCTAAGATTTTTTTCCTACAGTTGTAGCTGAATGAAAGGAAGTGCACTTTATATCTTGTACTTGTCGTTCAACAAAAAAAAATTGATTTTTTTTTTTCTCATGAAGTCTACTTTAACAACAATTTATACTGTTGCAAAACACTGCGATGCCGTCTCATCAGAGGCAATTCTGAGCAGGCAGACACAGAAGTCAGTGATGCAGAATCCATCAAAGAGGCAGCATATGAGCATAGATGTAAGTACAACCCCTCACACCACCACTTGTGCTGACTGCAGGTTTTTACCTTTAATAAGTTAAAAAGTTGTTGATAAGTAAATTACATATTATAATGATGACAGCTCCAAATTATGCTCTGTGTGTTAGTAATTTGTAGAATTTATTTCGTATTTATTTATTTGGAAGTGTTTGAATATTTTTTTGAAAAATGGTAATAGTGGGTCAAGGGAGGTACTACGAAGTTGAAAGGTTCACATGTAAAATCTGCTTCTTTTATTTAGCATTTTTTCTGATTCTTTATTGTCTTTTTTTAATATTTCTGCTTTTTTAGAGAGGAGAAAAAATATATTTCGATATGATTGAATTCTTGTTGGTGTTTGCTTGTGCAGAATGATGAAGAGGCGTGAAAGTTAAATGTGCTTCATACCATCATTTTTTCCTCTTGATTGCTTTCATACCAACAGCAGATGTCCAGTGAAGGGACACAAATATTTCCCTTTAGCAAGTCATTCCACTGAAAATAATGGGGGCTTATTTAAATAGTGTGGCCCTGAAGAGGCAACGACAAGAGCAAGCACAGGATAGAATAAGAGCAGAAATGCACTCAATCAAAGAATGACTTTATTTGCATGCAGTGACATTTTTTAGCAAGTTACACATAACAAATTAGTAGGAATTCCACTGCCCATTAATTTGTCAAAGGCATCAGGAATGGTAACTTGAAATTTGTTGTGGCCATGAATGCTATTGATTCCCCTGCTCTGTGCATTATTGTGCTAAAAAATCAATTATTTAATAATTGATTTTATACTAACTGTTAAATTATTTTATTAAGCCTAAATTAAGAATTATGATGGATACAAATAGATGTGCTAAAACATAATGCTGAAATGGATTCCTCTTACAAGTTTAAATAACCATTCTGATGAGACAAGAATGATTACCAAAATAAAAGCATGATAAATAAAAGTCAGGAAGGCTTTGCAGATGTGGTGAATCATTACATATTACTTTGCTTTTCAAAATGAGTGCTGATCCTGCTGTTGCTTATTGTGCAGAACTTCAATTAAAGTTAATAGGAATTCTATGCACAGGAAAGCTGCAGTGTAGTAGATTTGGTATTTTTTCCCTCAGTCCAGTATTAACAGGAATTATAGGTGTGTTTTGTGGCAAAACCACTGCCCATATTAAAAAAGTGTGTCCACATTCAAAGGGCTACACAATAATATTAGTTACAGTTCTCAAAAAGATGAATCTCTGTGGCAAATGAGGCAATGTTGTTTTCTCCCTTCTCCTAAGCAGTGATCAGATGCGACTATTGCTGAGGAAAATTTTCTCATGTTGAGGAACTGACCAGTCATTGAATGAAGCTATAAACTAAGGGTGTGCTGTTTCCAGAGAGAGAGATGCTAAGTCAGAGGCAATAAGTTTTCATCATAAATCCTTATTTTTATTACAGTACAAACAAAGAAAATATATTAAAAGAATACTACTAAAATTCAAGCACCCTCAAGTTATAGAACACGTAGATTAAAACAATTCTGTAACTTCAGGGCTATACCTCTGCCAGATTCAAAGGCTCAGGTGCAAACAATGATCTGAAAGCTCTCCAGAATATGATTGTACGAATTATGTACAATAACCTTTGTGGTCACAAGCATTGCAGATATGAGTTAAAAGTTTCCTAGATTAGAATTTCTCCCTTCTGAGAACCAAACACTTTAGAATAATCCATGTCATAACTGAAGTAACTGCTTCTGTCTACCTCTTGTCTATAAAATCTCTGAAATGCCTCAAAACTATGGATACACAGCTTCTGGAAAAGAGTAACCAGGGAAGAACTCAAAAGGAGAAATCAAAATAGTTTTGCTTTTTCATGGTCACAGTAGTAGAAGAACAAGCCTTTGGGCCTGATTTGCCTGCCTTAGCACTTTCATCAGTAGTACTGTTCCTATTTGATCAAGTCCTGTTCCCAGTGAAATCAGGAGTAACATTGTAGTTCCCTCAGCATTTATGCTGTGTTTCAGGATAGTGAGCACCATCCTAACCTGGTGACAACTCCAGCTCCCTGGTGTCCATACTGATTTTGCTATGCAGCTGTGCAGAGACGAGGCAAAGACAGAGGTGAAAGGCCAGGCTGAGGCCTATTCAGTCTCTTTGTACAAAGGAGAGCTTGCAGGGCTCCTGAACCCTGCGAGTTCACCATCATGACTTATGAGAGCTACCACATATTGGTGAATAAGAAGCTTCTTGAAGCAGATGACCAGCATACTCTGGTTGAACAATGTCAAGACTAGAATAAGGAGCAATAGGCTGCCCAGTTGGGCACACAAAAAGGCATGGCTTTGTCTTAAGCCCATTCCCTAAAGGATAGACAACCACCAATGGAGAATGGTGTCAATACTCATTCGAAGCATCTTTGTGTCATAGTTCCCTGTCAGAAGGCCATGGTTTTTGTTGATGCCTTCCTTACAGCACCTTTATTTTAGTCTCTCTGTCATATCTTTCTGTGTTACCTCTTTACATTGTCCTACCTACCCTGTGAAAGCAATAGTCCAAGCTGTCTATTGCCATCATTCCAGGAAATATGCTAGTTAATGCTGTCACTGATAGGGACATTATCAGGTCCCTGGCTGCTCTTCCGAAAAATCGTTCTATCATCTCCCATTTTGGTAAACATTCATTAGTCCTGGATTTTTATTCCCATCATGTTTGACCAGAGAAAGGAACCCTCCCTGCTGATTAGTATTTGTTGTCTCCTATCTAGAGAAAAAGCGTTTTCCAGCGTGTCACTTGGAAAAAGTCACATTGTGTGGCTTTTCATGTGTTCCTTTTACCTACAGTAGGCTTCTTTTATGAGAGATGTTTCTCCTTTGATCGCTCTCAACTGTCTCCCAGACATCCCAGGATAAATGTTCCTAGGACAATATCTTTTAGCATGAGATTATGTATCTCATGAGTCCTCACCCTCTGGGCACTTTACAACTCCATCTCATCCTATTGGTTCCCAGTGGTGCTCACTCTGAACTTGCTGCAAATGTGAAGCAAATGTGCAAAGAATACAAAGCAAATACCAGGCAAATATCTGGAAATGCCTGTGTCAAGGGGGATGCTGCAGCATGCTTAGAAGACCTGTATGAGGTGACGCTGTATGGCAAGAAGGTGCTTGAGAAAAAGAAGCTGTAAATGTTTCATATTGACTGACAGAAACACACCATTTCTGAAAAAGAAACCATTAGGCTTCCTTATATAGGGATAACCTGTGTATTTTTGCACACTAGCTTGAAAATACTTGGAAATAGCACTGAGGTTTTGCATTGGCCTCCCCCTTGGTAGAAAGAGGATTGAGGAGAAGGAATAGACAGCAGTGGACCACTAGTCCACAGGTAAGGCTGGCTGGAAGCATCCTGGACTTCAGTGCAAGAGATCACAAGGCAGACTCACAAGGCAAATGTCTGGTGACCCCAGACTGATATTCTTTTTCTACTTTCAGCAGATAACATACTTGTAAAAAGTGATTTCCATCAATGAGCAGGGTCAACGTGAAGGAGTGTGGATGCTAGTTAGTGTGATGGTTCAGGTCAGGACTGTTGGGTTCCCCTGTCAACAGCTCCTGTACCTTCTTATCGCTGCTTTCTCGTCTCACTTCAGCTGAACCTCTGAAGATACCATGCTGTGGTCTATTCTGTCTGTTTGGGATTTAAGAGTCCCAGAAAAAAATTCACTGGGTCTGAAGGTTTTTCATCCTTCAGCAACATCCATGAGGGCTTGGAGAAGAGGTTCACAGAAAGAGTTCTTTTATTCATTTGTATCTGATGGGAAGAAAGGTATGGCTAAAGGCATGCCCCTAACCAGTCTCACAAAGAGTAGGTCCTCTGCTTGGCAGGACTGAGGCTGCTGGTGGCTCTGGGTGATGATACAAGGACAGGTTGTATAAACCTTCACCTAAGGAGGATGTCTGGGGAGACTTGGATTGATGCAAAGTGGGAAGTGTTTCTACAGCTGCAGCAGAGTGGATTTGTGGTATCATGGATTATGCCCTCTGTTAGCTGGGGTAATCTGGAAGCTTTTTGCATTATTCTTTCCAGTTTGGGCAATAATGCTCTGAAAATGGTTGTGGAGTGGTCTGTACAGTGCATTTCACCTTAAGACTGTCTCTGAAGATGCTCTTACAAGATAACACAGTGGTAGCTGTTAAAGATACCAAAAGGAAATAGCTGGTTTTATTCTTGTCTTTCTCTAGGTCTAGTTTTGAACTTTGTGTGTTTGGTTCCATTAACCGTCACTGAATGCACTGGCAAAATAAGAATTTTGATTTAAAATTAAACCTGACAGGAATTGAGAAGGATTGAAATTGTAAAGACGACTGGTTTCTGAAATGAATGTAACTTTCATAGGCATGTCGATGTTTTTGTTAATATTAAAAATAGTGATTGCACAAGAAGATAATGTAAACCATGTTACAGTTTTGTATTTCTTATAATGCCTGGTACATGATTAAGTTAGAAAGCTGTCACTTTGCGCATTGCAAAAAAAAAAGAAAGAATGAACCAAGAATTACATATAATTCCTCCTGTCATAATTTAACGGTATTTTTGTCCACTTAAGGTTACTTTCTCCAAAACCAATGCTTAAATCTTCAGTCACCCAAGTTATATTTTGACCTTTATAAATACCATTTTGACATAAATATGCTGCAGCTTCTTTAATCTGTTGCAGCTCACATGGCCACAAGACTTTTAACACTAATAGCAGAACACCATCTGTATTAGCTGTATCTATCTTAAACAAATGTAAGTAAAAATGTCCCTCACATTCACTGAACATTTTAGATTTTACTGAGAGCCAGACATTTCTGGGCTGCTCCTGATGCCCTTGAGAACAACTTTTCTCATTTTTCTTAATTCTCCTATGTGATTCAGTTTCTATGAAGAGACTTTAGGAAAAATACAAAGGGTGAGAAAGGAAAGGAGGGGAAGGATAGCAAAGAGAGAAAGAAAGGAAAGATGATGCAGTTAAGAAACAAAACAGCATGTAATAGAAGTACTAATGAAGTGGGAAGGCATGAAGGGGAAGAGGAATCAGAGACCCAGAATAAAATGATCCAAAAAATGATGGAACAATTGTGACTGACACAGAAAAGTGGAATTTACCAGTAGCTAACATGAAAAGGATATAAGGAATAAGAATGGTCCACTTATATTTCATGGTCCTTTCTGTCCAGTCCTTTTGGAAAAAAGTTACTGGAAGAGAGCACTCTTCCAGACACAGATGAAAGACACAGAAAGTCCTGATAATGCATATATATGTTACGTGAATGCTGTTCTCAGTTGGTGACATTTGCCTTTATGAATTCACTGAGTTCTTTAGGTGGGAGAAATCAGAAAACATATCAGTGGCATTCTCTTGGCTCTGCTCAGAGTGAAACGAAATGTCAGTGTCATCATAAAGATGAGCTTTCATGTGTAATATATGTGCAGTATTGGTTTTATGATGAATTACAGTCTATAAAATGCAAACTATTTTAAAGACTTCAAGAAATTAATGTTATGGATATTACTGATACACCAATAAAAGAGTTTGCAGAAGACTGATCCAATATTAAAAGAGAAGTTTTCATGCATAGAATGTTAGAATGCTGCAAATTTTGGGAAAACGGTGGGTTTTTTTCAGATTTTGCAATGGAGTGAATTGTAACTTTATCAAATTAAGAGGTCTGCTTTGTACTACACACTGAGGGGATTCTCTGAGCCAGTAGCTGGCTTGTTCGAAAAAGACATTTAATGTTTCTCTGGGGAAAAAAAAGTACCAAGAACGACCAATTCTGACTAATAACTTTAGTTGACACAGGACTCCTCGTTCACCCTCAAGGACCAGTTTTGGGCAAGTTTAAATGAGAGAATGCTGGATTAGTGTGAGTGGTGATGTTTTCATCATCATTGAACAGAGAGAGGTCAGAGTGGGATTCAGCTGCACAGAAAAGAGTATGGCACTGTTGCATAAGGAGAGCTCAGGGAGGAAATAAGAGACAGATCAGCCTCAGTTGCTGACAAAAAAAAAAAAAAAAAAAAGAACAGATTTAGAGAAGAGATCAATTTAGATTAGGAAAAATTGTGCCAAAGCACCTGTAGATGTCAAGAATCTTGCGAGTTAACTCAAAGGCATTTCTTTCCCGAACTTGGATTCCAGGTTTTTCTGGCACATGGAGTCTGAAGGGTATCAACTTGATATGCAAACTGCTCTGTCACAGTGCATGACTGGAGGGCTTAGGAATGTGCAGATGCTGTAGGAAGGAAGGCTGGGGGACTATCACTTCTTTTCTTTTTTTTTTTTTTAATATAAAAAAGGATGCTAGACTGCTAGACGAGAAATCTCAAGTTCAAGAGTGTTAGTTTCAAACCAAAAACTTGAGAAACTATGAGGACTCAAGGCAAAGGCATTTTGCCTGGAAGCATGTGGAAGTGAGCAAATTACTCTATTTGCACCAGTTTAATGGATAATTAGGTTAATTTGTACTGGATAACCATTTTCCTGTGTATCTTGATGCTGTGTATGTGCTTATGTACAGCTACAGAAAACAAGCATATTTATATGGGAATAATTAAAACAGATACATGTATATATGACGTGCATGGACATTCTTGGCAATTTGCTCTGAAGATAATATTCCTGCTGGTAGAACGCAGATCTGATTTCATTTAGACAAACCTTTCACTGCTTTTTAATAACAAATGTGAGACAAGGCTATACATTAAGTATATGGCTAAGATGTCACACATGCCAAGAGAAAATTGCTCTAAAAGCAAATGAACATTTGGATGATACAACAATGATAAGAATCATGTAATTAAATTCATTTTTATACCAGTGATTTTATCACCCCATTTTCCATGCTGTTCCTTCTAGCCATATGCTTTGTTTCCACCCAAATCTGCTCATTAAGGAACAGTACTAGCATTTGTTACAGACAATGCTGAGGATCAGGTCCTGGGATTGTTGGAATAAGGTTTAATTCAACTGAAATAGGAACATAGTAGGAAAAAAGAGAAGTAGAAGCTGATATAAAATGGAAAAGCCCGTGAATATAGCTAGGTAAAGAACTGGGGGCCTGAGGAGGCAGATGATCAAAAGGATTTGGAAAAAAATTAAACTAAGGGAAAATGAAAAAGACATAAACAAGGATTAAAGGAAAGAAGGAAAAAGGATAAGAAGGGAGAGAATGAAAAGGAGCCTGTTAATGGTAGCTGGAGATAAAAGGGGAGAGGAAGGATAAGGCGTAAAATGAGACAGAATTTAATTATGCATACTTTTCTTTAAATGGCCATCTAGCCTCGAGCCCCACGGGCCAAGTGTCTGTTGCAGTTTGATTGGTGGAACAAGCGCACTGTGTGTCACAGCTACATTATCTAGCAATGGTTTCAGGGAGGGGCTAAGCAGGATGAGATGTTGGAGATGGGGCTGCTAAAGGAGCAGGAACTCTAGGAGAATGACTGGAGATGGGAGAATTTCACATGCACTCCTCTGCCTGTGTCAAAGTGGCACTTGTGAAACCAAGGGCTCCTTCATTCTTCCAGACAGTGGAGACATGCATTTGACTATTTGCTTGTCAGGGCCCATGGAGCCAGGGTAGTTGGACTATTTGAATATTTACTAAAGCTCTGAGTACCTGTTTGATTATAGCACTCTGCCAAACTGTCTTGACTGCTGCAGCCCTTCCTCCCATCTCTTTGCCTCCACAGCAGCCCCTTCGCTCTCTCTGTGCTTTTGGCAGCATGGTTCCTTCCTCTCCCTCCAAATCAGGCAGTAAGAGGGGAACCGAGATGTCCATCTCCTGTCAGAACAAATCTGGTTTTTGTAGGACTTAATTATTATTGTGCAGCATATTGACATAATCAAAGGAGTGAGACAAGAGTTGAGGACTTGGTATTATATTTAAGCTATCAACAGACAAAGGGTTTTCTAATAGTTATGTTTATTAAAACTTACATTCCAAATTTGGGAAGTCCTAAAGATCACAGATGAAACCTTCAGCATCCTTAGATGAAGAGATCTGTCTTTTATTGTCTTGGTATGGTATGCTGGCACTTGAGAGGAGCTTCATACATTCCTGCAGGAATAGCTGGTTGAGGAGGGAACCACCACCATGCTAAGAGAGGACTGACCTCTTCAACTGAGACCTTTTCTGGGAACAAACCTCAAAAGAGCCTCTAGGAGATGCACCTTCTTTTTGTCCCAAATATTCTCAGGTCAGAGACTAAAAATAGTTTATTTTCTCCAGTTCTGCTCTCTCAGAGACAAAACACCATTGTCAGAAATATTAAAAGGATTGCTCTGGAGTCATGATGACTCACAGCATTGAACTACTCTTCTTGATAGGAATAATAAGATTTTACATTTTGAGGCCCATTTTCCAGTTCAATCAACATGAACAGTATCTGTATCTATTTTTCTTTTAATATCTCCTTTACCGTTACAGTATATTTTATTTTATTTTTTTAATAGTACATGGGGAATCTTGATGTCTAGTGCTGCTGTGTAAATAACATGCATAGGAATGTGCAAGACATTTCATCTTTCCAGGTGTGTATAATTTATAATAGGACTAAGCCTGCTGAACAGTGAGGTCATGGCACGCCCTGGCCTTTTGGTCCCTCAGCAGCAAACCAGGGTGTGATGTAACACCGTTGCTGCCTACGTGAGCTTTCCTTCTTTGGAAAAGAAAAGTGGACAGAAGCTAGTGGATAATTATGGTCAAGAATCACATGACAGTACAGGATGATGCACATACTGATGACACCAGCAGTTTAGACATAACCTGGAAGACCAATTTCCATCTTTTTCTCCAAAAGGTCACTTTGCGTAAGGCTATAGTAACTTCCTTTCAGGCTATAAGGCTGTAGATTTAAGGCTCTAAGGCTATAGCTTTAAGGCGATATTTGCTTTGCTTTTTCATTAGTTTTTTTTTCCCCCTTGCCCTGTCATCTCATTTTTCTCTCTCATTTCTTCACTTCTTGTAGCTGTGATACTATCTTCTCTAAGAAATGGGTTCTAATAGCATCCCACTATTTCCTAAGTGAGCTCAACCTGGTTTGACTGAGAACCCAAGTGCCAGCAGGCCCCTGCTGACATTTTTGAACACTATTTCAGATTCATCTCCTCTGACCATCTCCTGAACACACTTGCAAGGTGGGAGTTTTAGAAGGTCACCTAAGGCCTGATGCTAATGGGATATTCACACTCAGTGTAGATGTTATTACCCTTTACATGGCAAGTTGGTCATGGTTTGAACTAAGAGAAAACCACAGCAAAAAGTCGGAAGCTACTGTTGTCCTGAACACCAAGAGATCTATAATACTGTCTTTTTCTACACTTGTGAAACTTACCCAAGTTTATATACCTAGTATTCTCTTGCATATGTATATAGCATTTGACTTGGCATGCATCTCCTCTGATGTATATTTTGGAAAAATAATAAGTATATCACTGAAACTGGGAAAAAATCCAGTTTAATCACTGAAAACCCAGGTTAAGTTCTTCCAGCTATTGGAAAATTAATTAGCAGCTGGAGGAGAAAACTAATAAAAGACTGATCACAAGATATATAGTATGCCAGATAAATGTTTGCATTTTAAAAAGTCTGCATCTAAAACACTTTTATGCACATTATGGATATTATGCCCAGCAGTTCTCTGTTTCACTTTCTTTTAAAATAACATGAAGAAAAGACAAACAAAGAGGACACAGAATGTTTACGTGCTCCCAGAGCCAAGTCTGGTCTTTGGATTTAAACACAGCCTCTCAAGGGACTTCAAAGAAAGCTTTACACAGTCATCTAGAGAAACAATTAAATTGAGCCACAAAAAGGAAAGCCTCACATCTGGAATTCCTGCATTTATCAGTATTTCATCTTTAGACATTCTGTGGAGCAAGGATTGGAATCCAAATTCACCTTAGGGTAAAATAATACCCTAACAATTAGCCTATTAAGAGATCCTTTTCTATTTTCTTTCTGGTTTATGTTTTGTTTTATTTTTTAGGTTTTTGGGCTTTTTGTTTGTTTGTTTGCCTAATGAATATTTCAGTATTCCAGGCAAAACAAAACAATTTTATGAGAAGGATTTAGGGAGTTTGCTTTTATTCTAGAAAATGTTGAAAACAGACATTTCAACAATTTATTAATTTTCCCCCCAAAACAATGTCTGTTCCATAAACTGACTGTTTTAAGTAAAAGCTGTTTTGGTGTTTGATTCTTTCCAACAACTTCCTTACTTGTTAAATCAGCATGGCTACATCGTTGTATTTTTAAGATCATAAACGGGCATTGTTCTTCTTCAAGAAACAGAGTAGAAAATACTTCAGTCATTAGAGTAATGTTCAAAATTACTCACGCATTTCAAATTCAGATTTCTGGGGGCTTATATTTGTTTTGCAGGAAGTGCAAAACAAGCCCTAATAACATACAGAACGTGACAAAAGAGTTCAAGCCTGTCACTGAAGCATTTTATGGTGAGAGAAAACAGTAAAAATGTTATATGGTAAAGAAATCCCTGTTGTGGAAAGAAAACGTAGGGTGTCTTGTCCCCCCAAATCTACAGCTGGCACTTACTGTAATTCCAAAGGCATATGCAGAAGCAAGCACTTTCAGTGATCTGTGTTGCCACTATTCTGTTGTAAGCAAATATGAAGGAGGAAATCATGGGCTATTCAGAGCCTGTAAGAGTTTGCCGGGAAGTTGATCTCACTAATGTGTTTCAGAGGAGAATTAAGGCACATCTGCATTGCCAGATATGGTAAAATAATTAAAAAGCTGTTTGAGTTTTATTTTGCTGCTTTTAAAACCATGCTATGTCTTGAATGGAATAAAGCATTGGAGAAATATTTTTTTTATTTATTTAAGCTATTTTTAGTATAGAAGATGGAGTTACAGCTTTGTTCTCCAAACATCTTAGGGTTACTGTCGCTGCTTCAGGCAGCTACTGGCTTTGCTGGCTTTCCCCCCAGCCATTATGGAAGGAGCACAAGCAAGGCTGCTGTCAGTCAAGAAGTCACTTGCAAAGGTTAGTTTGGGCCTCTGTGTATAAAAAGTGATAACAAGGAAATTGTTTCCCTTCAAATGATTAAGACTGATTCTGCACTCACTGTGACCCAATTTTCTCAAAAATGGTGGGATTGGTTCAGGAGAAGAGAAAAAACGCAGAATGTGTCTACTCAGAACTTAATCTGAACATTAGAATATGTTTTGCATTCCCAAGTTCCATGAGTTCTCCTTGCAATATCAATAAAAATGGCAAACTTTGATGTACCTTTTCAACAGAATACTGTTTGTAGTTAGATAAAAAATAAATTACTCTGGTGAGCTATGAATGCCAGCTATCTGCTCAATAGGTGGACCATTTTGGCAGCTGGCTATGAATTAACCGAACTGCTTCATGTGTCTTTGCTGACTTAATTCAGAAGCATACCAAATTTCAGATAGCCAAATAATTAATCTGATTTTTCTATTCTTTCCATAATTAAGAAAAAATCCTCCCCTCTATGTACTGGAAATCTGCTTAAAAATGGAAACAATGAAGTTAAATAGATAGAAGTTATTTAGTCATAACTGAAAAATAACAATAAACAAAACAATTGCAAAATTGATGTAACTGTACACTTTTAAAATTGTACACAACTTTTATATAGTAAATCATTTAGCAAGTTGTTTCATTTACTGCATCCAGCCTCCTACCCAAGTCTCTCCTTGTTCCCAGATAAGCTTTCAAGAATAATAAATACCCCCTTAAGGGGATACGCTTTAAAGCAAATAACCACTGCCAAATAATTTATCACATGTAACCACTGGTCTCCAATCCTAATTACCAGCATTTCATTCTACTGCTAATTTAACAGAAGTTAAGCCTAGTGCCTATTCTCTGTATATTCTTTTTTCCAAGAACTTCTTTTCATCATGTATGCAGAGTTTGAACCAGAGTGTCCCTTTTTTTTTGTGAAGAAAAGCATTTCTGTGGGACTTTGCCTATGGGACCCTGTGGCACAGAGAATCCTATTTAATTCATGCAACATATAAAAGAAGTTCTTGCTTGATTTGGGTTCAATAAACAATAAACAATATTTGCATAGGGTAAGCTCTGTACTTAACTCCTGGATAGTTCAGGTTTTGCCTGCTATTCAATATTTATTACACTGTCTTATTTACTTCTTTAATTTATTTAATACAGCAATATTTGGATGCTGGTTTTCCGGGAACTGAAACAGAATGAATAGTCTGACTCTTTGTGGTTTCAGTGAACTTTTTTCAAGGTCATAACAATTTACTAGGGCATGACTGCCTGTAAGAACCAAGTTACCAAGAATTTAATCATTTTTTGAAATGGTTTGGCTCTGAAAAAGAGGGAGGGGAAAAACCCTGCATTTTCACTATGTTAATGGCAATCTAGTTTATTTCATTTCACTAAGAATACTGAATAACCAAAAGATAATACTCTGCTCTCATCAAACAGATACAATTCCTCTGACATCGTGGACTTGAGTAAGCAAATGTCTTCCAGGAAGGGAATGTTAAATAGAACTGATAATTTTGAACAATTTTCTAAATCAGCTTTGATTACACAAAACTATGAGATCTGCTCCTTTACTTCCAATTTACTCTCTTAAAGTCAAAAGCTCCTCTGGAGACTTAGAATAGAAAATGAATAGGTATGATCCTGACTACTTTCATTGGGTGGGTGGGTTTAACTAGTGCTAACAGCTCTTTAAAAGCAACATATTATGTTGGGAACTGGATTTTACAGTGATCTGAGAGCTACACATGGCTTAAGATGGACACAGTTCCCAGGACAGATCTAGATCTGGGGAAGACTCTGACTGTCAGCAAATCTAGGTGACAAGTAAGAGGAAAGAACATCTCCTCTGCTTCTGCCTAGGCTACTCAGGTCTTGCCTTGATGTAACTGAGAACACTGTTCAAGGAGACAGTGATTGATCTCAGCTGCTGCCCGCCAGTATGTGCCTACAGAGCAATAAGAATAGCAGCATCAAGAGGTACCTCTAATGCTGGAGGCCTCTTGGGGCTACTGCTGTTCTGCTATGGCTGATCCCTTGTTCAGTGATCTGAACGTGTGATCTGACTTGCAGAATTAAATGAGTGTTCTGTTTGGGGTTGCAAAAGAGCTATTGACTACCAGTGAGTCATTACATGCAGACCTGGGCTCCCCAGCTGCCTGTTGTGCCTATTTAGCAGTCTATATGTGAATACAAATTTTCACAAGTGCAAGGACTAAACTGTCAAGATCCCAGTATTTTCATCTTTACAATGACCAGAGAGAAAACTTCTCTTTAATACACAGGTGGCAATGTAGCCCTCATTCTGAGTGGCTCTCACAGGCAGTAGTAAGACTTGAAATTTTGCCTAGTCGCTGTGGTGGAGTTGTAGAGAAGAAGTGCACTTCCCAATTTTGCTCCTGAAGCAGCAAGATATATAATTAGATAATGAAATGTTTTTGTGAATCAAAACTAGTGTATTTCATTCAAAGTATGTTATAAGATAAAGCTATTTGGAAACTGGTTACAGCATAATGAACATGCTTTGTGTTCAAAGCAGAGAGAGAAGGGCTGCATTTCAATGAGCACTGAAGTTAGGATAATGGATTGTTTCTTTGAATGTAGATATTTCAAAAAATAAAGCAGTAGTTTTGTTACTTTTTAAAGGAAAACCACCTTGGCAATATATTTTTTTTCATATAAATGTAAAAAATGCAGCAGATGTACAAAGGGATATATTAGAATTGAAGCAGTAACATGTTTTAGTACCTACGGATATATGAATTAATTTTCTTTTCATTTGTTTGTTTCTCTTACTATACCTTTCTTTAAGTAGCTTGAGGATATATCTGAAACAGTTATTGCATATTTCCTAGTCTATTCTCACCAGCAAATTCTATAGCAAATATAGGTTTCTGCAGCTATAATGATTAAATAAGTTCAATGTCTGGGCTCACAAAAAAATGAAATAACTTCAGTGTCTCTCTTTTCTTGATCACAATTTACATACTGCAGATACTAATTTCAGAAAAGAAATCATTAAAATATGTTCCCAAGTAAAAGATAAAAAATGTGTAAGAAATTGGATGAAAGTGGCTAAAATATTCCACAGAATTGCAAGAAAAATATGAATTGTGTTTTGTTTTGTGTTTTTTTTCTTAGACTGTAGGGAAGACATTATCCACAAAATCATAAGAAATAGAGTCAATATAACCT
This sequence comes from Scolopax mira, assembly GCA_004320125.1. Lineage (NCBI taxonomy): Eukaryota > Metazoa > Chordata > Aves > Charadriiformes > Scolopacidae > Scolopax > Scolopax mira. Next base: position 93,824 of record BJBW01010782.1, read on the forward strand.
AGATTTATTCCTAACAGAAGACTATGTTAGGAAATTACAAGATAATCAAATCTCTGCTATAAACAAATAGGAATATTCTACGCACATTTTTCTAAAGAACCAAGGGGCAATATTGACAGCATAAGGTTTTACTGGGAAAATGAAATCAAACCTCTAGAGGACTAGAAGAATTCAATGCTAACTGCTGTGAACAATAAAAGTTTTCCTTAGAGAGAAAACACCAGTGAAAAATTATGATTAGCTGTTTCCAAATGTAAGTTTGAAAAAATAAATTCAGAAAGCACAAAAAAGTAGTGTAGTAGCAGAAGGTTTCTTTTTTTTTTTTTTAAATTGGACTTATTGTTCAATTTTAAAACGCTGACAGAAATTGGTAGAGGATTCATATTCAGTATTACCTACCTCTGTTGTTTATTGCTTATTTTTATAGCTACTTCCTCTACTTCCTTAAGTAGAGGAATTTATACCCTTCTGGCATTTATAGATATAGGTTTTCCCACTCCAATTATTCATTCTTTAGAGTCTCTGAAAATCCACCAGGCATCTTGGGCAGTCTCAGCATTGTATCAGTTACTATCACTTGAAGTGTTATCTGAAGTAGGACCTGGAACTTGGAGTGTGGACAGAGCTTGTTTTGTGTCCTCTCTGAAAAATAAATATATTTATACCGTAGAGATGGGTAACATAGGCATCACAACTCTTGTCCATTGATGGCAGAAGGAGTCAGAGTCTGTCAACCTTGACTATTTACTAGGCAGTTTGAAGTGCATGTTGCTCTGTTGAAATTCAGTGTCCACAGTAAATCTGTAGGAAAAATATGGCCTCTCCCAGTGTGCCAGGACTGTGGTTCAGATACCTGCTTCTGATGGTGGAGTCCGTACCCAGAATCTGCAGCAGAGGAGAGAGTATTTATAGCTGATGACCCCGCCATTAATTGATCCAAGCACAAGTTTGGTGACATTGAGGCATACACAGATCTTGTCCACTTACTCTGACTTTTACCCTAGTAGTGACTGTGGGGTTCCTGGAGGCAAGATTTTGAGGAATGAGTTTGAGTTGATGTTTATTGACATTTGCTGTGAAATATCACACAGACAGGGTTTGATAGACACATGTTTATAGGTCCTGAATTAAAACAAAATGCCACATCTAAAAATGAAGCATTATGCTTGCTATTCTATCCTAATAAGCAGAGTTATATATATGAAATATTCACATTCAGATTTTGGATTGTGGGCCTGATGTGCTGTCCAGAAACTTTTACTGAGCCATATGAACTCATGAGTTCTCATGAACTCTGTGTGAAGTTCATGAGAGTTGTGTGGAACAAGTCTATGTGGAACTGTGCAGAAAAGTATTTCATCTTAAAAAAAAAATCTATAAAACATTTGCTAGTGTAATACTAGGGTAAGTAATTTAATCTAAATGTTTGTATTATATAAGATGTAAAATGCAACATTTACTTTCGGTACATCTTTAAATAGTTTTTCTTGCAACTGATTTTTTTGTGCCAATGTTAAATAAACAAAAGCAAAATATTCATTTTTATTCATTATTTTTATTTACTTTAGAGGAGTACAGTTACTGCTAACCATCAACTGCATATTGATATAAGTAATTTATTAAAATGACTATGTTTTTAAGTGCCTGCCTTCCTTCCTTCCTTCCTTCCTTCCTTCCTTCCTTCCTTCCTTCCTTCCTTTTTTCCTTCCTTTTTTCCTTTTTTCCTTCCTTCCTTCCTTCCTTCCTTCCTTCCTTCCTTCCTTCCTGTGAGGAGCAAGATCTTTTACCATTATAAACTAATCTATAAAGGTATTATCTTTCAACATCCTCTTCAAGGTACCCAGTAGTAAGTTGTAAATTTAGCAGATTTTAAAAATTCGTTTTTATTTTTCTTTTACCCTTTCCCAGAAAAATTCACATTACCACCATTTTATAGTACAGAATTATGTGTAGATGCCTAAAAACTGTGGAAGAGGAAAGAAAAAAAATGGTTAATACTACACAAGTTGATGCTGCTATGTAAGGCATATATGTATGATACATCTTCATCACATATTAAAGGATCAGATTTTTCAAGAGAAGACAAGTTTCTACCAACCAAAAGAAGGGTTAAGTGATAACTATCCCAAAGAACAAAACTGCTAGTCCTTGATTTTTAAATGCTGATACTTTCATTACTTACCTACTCAAATCAATCAAAGAAAAATAAGTCAATGATTAAAATTGCAAGATGACAGATTGATCAGTATATTTTTAATATATTGCATTTAACAATTACATAATGTCTTTTAAAGCATGCTAAAAAATACTGATTTTGGTCTGTCAGCACTTATACAGTACCATAACTCATGGAAACCTTTTCTATATTAGTTTCTCCTGGATTTATAGAAACTGTTCATTTCAAACTTTTATCTATCCAAAAATACCTAAAATTATCAAGTTTAATTTTATTTTTTGGATATATGCTATACTTTTCATAGCACTTTAAGAATCTTGATTTCCCTACTTCATGCAGTACAGAGCATGAGTAGAGTAGTCAAGCCTCTATATATTAGAGATGTCACCAAACAGTGATTCAGGTCACCTGCAGCTAAAAATATACAGTGTGAATCTCTTGCTGGAGGTCTCAAAAATATTCAAACTTAAGTTGTAAATAAGCTTTCTTCCAAAGGGCTTTTTCCACCAGCAGCATTCTGTTCACAGTTCAGAAATGAATTGTCTTGGCACCCTCAAGCCCAGGTAACAGCACTGAAAAGTGACAGAACACGGATGGACGCCTAAAGCCAGACCTGTTGGCTGTTTCAGCTGCTGCTGTATACATGTGTGCCTGGAAATACTTGCCCTTGTCTCAATCATATTAGCAAATGATTGAGCAAATCACTTGAATGATGTGAGAATTAGTTCAAATGCCTCATTTCTATTCAAATGCATAATTTTACACATTAAGATGCTTTTTGTCCCTTTCTGTTTTGTTTCTGGATTGACCATGCTTGCAAGATCGTCCTAAAACAGGTAAATTGTAATTTCGTATACTTTTAAATTGATTATGAGATCAGATCTCTATCTAAACCTACTGGCAAAATTCCAATGAACCTCCATGAGAAGACACCAGTCTTTAAATATTGTGTAAAGTGTTATTACAAAAGGCATTCATTTCAGTAGAGATCCCTCTCACACCTTGCTCTTCTGAAAATGCTAAGGCCTTTGTAATCTCAACCATTTGCTTTCCACCTCCCTGATGTTCCTACCTATTTTGTTTTATTTTATTTTATTAACTGTCCTATATTTGAAAAGATCATGACACAATAATCCATCACATCTAAAGCTGACTACAGGTTTGTGAAAATCCAAATATGTTAAATCTGCTGGCTCTGTCTATACCAACAATTATTTCATTAAGTACTGTGATTTGTCTGAGATGATGATTTACCTTTCACAAATCCACGGTGACTCATGCTCATTGAATTGTTCTCCTCCAAACTGAACGAATATTTAAGATAGCCAAAAATAGCACCTCAAAAGTTCTGCTACTATTGGCTTAAGCTTTGACACACTTAAACAGACTGCAAAGTATTTTTCTTCACTAATTTCCAGTTGGGATTTCTTTTTCAGCGTAAATTATTATTAAGTCTGCATAAAGGTGTAAGAATCTTTCTCATGGATGTTTTTCTTAAGATTTAATATAGTGTTAATCACTACAACTTCTGAAGATGATCCATTTCTGATCTAGGCTACTTTTCTTTCTTTTCAGCTGGTGAGACATTTTTAAGTGCTTATTCATGATATTTTAAAGGTCTAGCTATCTGAGATGTTCTATTTCTCATTCACAAAGAAAAGGCATTAGAAATACTTTTCTACTTATCTATGAAGGGGAGAGAGAAGCTTTAAAGCACAGAGAAGACTAGCAGTAATAAACTGTTTGAAATACTTTGAAGATTACTTATTTTACCGTCTCCCTTGGTGAGAACAAAACGTACCTGTTTTTAAAACTACATTTATTTTACCATGACTATCCTAAGCGGTCTTTTTTTTTTTTAAAGCTGCTGTTTCATTGCGGGTTTTTTGATTGGTTTTTTTTTTTTTTTTTTTTTTAAATTATTTTACTTGCCACACACTTTTTATATGCCTTTCATATGTTGTCCAAGTTAGGGAAAGGTTAGTAATGCTTGTGAAATCAGTTCAAGACTTTTATCACAGTTGTTGTTTCAGCCTTTTTATATGGTGTTTTCTTCTTTCCCTGCTGAATTCAGTAATTCTGACTTTCTTTTCAGTAAAACTGACTTTCTTCGTGCAGCCAGTTATATGTAAGCCATACAAGAATAAGAAGGCAGAACTGTGTGTTCTGCCACACAGAGGAGTGGACAGTGTGCCAAGACAATGAAAGTTAATGGTTTATAAAGGAAATAAGTAATGTCAGAGGAATGAATCAGAGGATCAAGGGAACAAAAACAAAGAGCAGAAAGGTGAGGTGACCACAGTACAAATGAAATCTTAATGATATGAATTAATTTTTGTTTGTTCTAACATGCTGCACTGTTCTCATGATGAATTTGCCAAAAATCTGGAATTGTCTCCAAGACCCCGGGAATCATCTCTAATTTGTGCACTAAAATATAAAAGAGTCAGTCACTGGCACATGTAGAGACTGGAGACTTCCACTTGCAGTGAGTTTCTCATGTTGATGAGTATATCTTCTATAAAACAAAATTTAGTCCATTAATTTCCTTGTCAACATCACTCAGTAGTTCATTGAATTTGACTAGAAAACCCAACAGCAACTTCTGCTTCCTTCTTCCCCAACATTCTTAGGCCATTTTTTCTTGTGCAACTCATTACTATAGAAACAATCTTTCCTAAGGTAGTTCTGTTTCAGAGAGCAATGCTATATTAAAGCCATTCTGCTTATAGAACATTTTGTTTCTTATTGAAAATGTCTCAGGTGAAATACTCCATGACAATAAATGTTTTCAAGAAACAATTTTCCCAAACAAAAATGAAATGAGTATTTACTGCTACGGCGGTGTTATCACGGTTTCCACAATAACACCAATGAAGGTCATGTAAACTTTCATATTACCCATTTCATGTTTCATCTAGTTCTATATGTATGTATGTGTAAATTTGATATATTGTAGAAATAGAGGCCTGGGAAGATTCATGTCATATAACTGCTTTCACAGAGTGATCTAGTACCACCTTAGACAAAGGTGTAGGCTTTACCTCAGACTTCCCACAGAGCCTAGTTGTTAGGAAGCCTCCTTTCATGGAATTAGAAATCCAGTTTCCACTCTGATTTTATCCATGGCTAAGTTTTTTCCTCTTGGGTAAGTTCAGTCCTTTACTTTAAGAAATTATCTTCTCTCCCTGGTATGTATCCTTATAATGAAATTAAAGACAGCAACAAGATCCACGAAGTCTTCATTTGGCTAAGCAGTGCATGTCACACTTTTTATACTTTCTTCATAAGAAGACATGTCCTTTCACAGTGCATTTTCATTTTTTTTTCTGTGCTCCTTGTTCTTCTTAATCCTCTCCTCTCTTTTATTTCACATTGATACCTCTATATTGTGCCTGTCTTCCCACTTCCACTCATCTCTACATCCCCCATTTCTCAACTCTTCTGTCTCACCATTGCTTTCAAAAGTGATCTGCACATTCACTTTCTTCCTTACGTGCCATTGCAATATGAGGCATCAAGCAGCAGCTGGCAGCCTGTTCCTCAGCTTAAAGGCAGGCCACCCTTGAACTTCACAGGAAATATCTTTGTTTGGGACCTCGGGACTTTAGCTGCTCTTGGAACAGTGAGAGAAATTTTTGATATGATTCAGTGCATTCATACTGCTAGTGCTAAGTCTTCCAAAGTATTTGTCAGAATCCATACAAAAGAACTCCCCTCCTGAAAAACCAAAAAGAATGTTTTTTTCGTTAAATGTAACAAGTTCAAGGTAAAGTGTGTGGAACAGAAAAAAACCCCAACCCAATGCATATGTTTCACTATGTGAAACTAAGTCTTAAAGAATAACCAGTAATAAAGAATAACCAGCTGTGATTCTGTTTTCATGAGCTAAACTTAGTTTTGCACCAGTGGCTCACAAATACCTATGCCAAGTAAGATGTTCTGAGAATTAAGGAGGAAGGAAAGAACTCTGTGGTTTGGGAGGAAAAGCAAATCCATTCTGAGGCATCTGAGAAATAAAAGATTCACCATCTTCTGTTTAAAATCACTCTCCAGCTGGATCAGCTTTAAGTGTCACACATTCCAAATGTGTGTCATCTATTTGCACAGAAGTGTTTCAATGTCATGAGTCCTCCTGAATCATGCCTTCCAGGAGTACATCCAGGACTGCCTTCCTCAGCCGGCTGAGAGCAGCCCAGCCTGGGTTTGGGTTGCCCCAGTAGTCACACGCAGTCACACTGCACTGATGACAACAGTACAGCAAGGAGAAATTCTGCTGGGAATGTAAATGGCAGAGGAAAATCCTGTCCAGCACTTAGCATCACAAACGGCAAATGAAGAGATGCATACAGATATAATATCTGTGAGCCAAAGAGAGGAAATTGTAGTAATCACCCATTGTGTTTGAGTAGCACTTTGTACTGTGAAAAAGCTTAGCATGAATGTGGTGTATAACTACATTGCAGCAGACCTGTCATTTGGAAAGTGGGAGGGAAGGAGTTCATCCTCTCCTCCACCCCATCCCTCATTTGAGTTCCTCCTTGTAAAGTCATGTCAACAGCAAACAAAAGCTCACAGTGCAATAAGCACAAAGATAATCAGCTTTCAATGCCCCTGCTCCCACTGGATTTTAAATACCAGATTCCCCTGAGCATAACACATTTTTATTGGAGTGCTTTGCTAAAATGGAGGCTCCGCTCTCCATGTTCAAAAGCAAAGGCTGCTTTGCAGGTATAGATATCATCCTGAAGATGCAGGCGTTCCACTGGGCATGTCAGTCCTTGGGAAGAGTGGGGACTTGCCCAGGTATGGGGAGAACTCAGGAGAGCTGATTTCATGCTCACGAGTGGGAAGGTGTGGGGAGTGGTGCTCATTGAAGTACAAGCGGCTGTCACTGTCCTCCACTCCCAGCACAGAACTAGGGATGTGATAACCCAGAAAGTCTGCCTCCTCAGGTGTAAAGTGTCACTGGCTTTCATCTTTCATGTAGATTTTATAAAATAAGAGGTATACCAAAAGAAAAAGGCAACAATTGGAAGCTCCAGAAATAGTGTGTATTAAAAAAAGCCATTTCCTATTATGCGAGCAAAGCCAAAGAGTATACGAGCTGCCTGTGAAAGGTCCAACATTCTCATCTGGAAAAACTTTTAGATTTTATTCCTTTATTTGGCTTGAAACAGAGCTTTTTTTGCTTTTGTTAAATCTTTAACTGAGGTCTGGGCCACAGGAAAAGTAAAAGGCAACATGCTGGCTAGAGGCCATCATTTTTACATTTTAGAAGAAGGATTTGGAGTGAAAACAGATGAAAGCTATGGGGGCCCTGGTCAGATGGCAGTCAAAAGACCTGCAGGAGCCAGAAGGAACAGAATCCAACATATTTGAATCCTGGCTCAAAAGAAATCAATGATCAGCTGAAAACGGGGATGATGCAAGGAAAAATAATAAAAAAACCCCAACATTCCTTGAGGTATTGCTTCAGCACTTTGTATTGTGCATAATGGAAAAATACCATCAAGCGGAGATTTTCATAATTCTGGCATCAAGAAATCCTATAAAGTGTTCACATTTACTGCTGTTTTTCCAATGATATTTCTAAAAAGAAGAGAAGCTGCAGAGGCACAGAAGCAAAGGATGACCCGGAGCAAACAAGAAGACCTGGAAAACCACAAGAGAGCAGACTAAAGAGTTATATAGAAGTCTAGTCTGTGCTCAGCACCAAATGGGAATTAGAGAAGAATCAGGGAGGAAGCAGACTGACGTACACTGGATGAGGTAACCCACCAGGGCAGAGGAGGAATTCAGTTTGAGGAGGGCCGTGTTAGAGACCATGTTAGCAGAGGTCATTGTTTTTGTGAAAGCTAATGAGTTGATTAACATACAGCTACACCAAACTTGCTGCCTCTGAAGCTTCCCACGCTCTTGTTTAGAGAAGTCATGGAGATCACAAATTGCAAAGGAAATATTTAGCTTCACTGCGCAATCTGAAAGAGGTGCAGCCAATGCAGGAAATACTTGCAAGGAACAGGGAAATACTTGAGGTATATCTAGAAACAAGCAAAACACCAACTAACAGCTTTTTTGTTCTCAAATTTTGAAGAAAACCAGTTCAGAGCATTTTTATTAGAATCACTTAGGTTAAAAAAAAAGCTCACAAGAAACATTTATTTTTTTTTAAACTACTACTACTAAATTCTTAAAACTTTGGTTTTTACAATGTGATCAAGTAACATACTAAACATTGCACTTGGGTGTTTCTCTGGTGGATCAGCTGATACTCCTGTTTGGGAAATTCTTCACTCATAAAGGTACCCAAAGCATGCTTTATACATTAACTACACTACTACTATAGGTATTTATATTGCTATTGTTACTAGCTGTGCCATTTCAGTCAAATCCTGTTTTCTTTGTCATCCGGGTATGGTCAGTGGAAGTAGGATATCCTCTTCATGCTCTGGGGCACAGTTTTGCTTTCCTTGCTCAGTATTGTTTTCAGTGTCAGTTTGTATGGCTGAGAAAAGTGGAACTGAGCCCCTGCATCACTTCTGTGCTCATCAAAACCACCATGCAATGGGTATGACCCAAGAAAATGATCGCTAAGTTCAGCTCTTCCTGCAGAATCTTTTTAAGCTACTGGGGGTGGGGGGAACAACAAAGAATATAGGTGGACTTTCTGTCACCTAACTACTACCACATATAAAATTAAATTTGGAGTGTTGTAAATAAGCCAGCTGAGATTCTCATATACTCACTGAAGTGGTGATGAGAGAGAGACAAAAGTGTCCATCCTTCACATTTCTCAGAACAAACTGAGTTACCTTCAGAAATGCTTCCTTCCACTGACTATGCGTGAAGATTCAGTTCTTCAGGTGCTTCTTGTTCTGCAGAGCTTAGGTACCAAGAAGAGGTACAATGAAAGACTTATCTTCATCAACTAGTTTGTACCATTAAAGAAAATTACTTAAAATTAAACAAAATCTCGAATCTCCCACCCCAATATTATGCTGCTATTGACATTCAATACATCATACACCTAATTTATTTTATAAATCCTGAATCTCCAGCTATGATACAAAGGTCTTTCATAAATTTACTGGGGGGAAAAGAAGCATGAGAGGGAGAAAGCTGAAGGAAGTTAGCTCTAAATGTTCATTGTTTCAGAAATTCATCACTGACTATTTAAAAAAATCATTTAAACAGTTTTCCACATGTGCTATTGTTAAAGCCTCTGTGTGTCACACAGGAAGATGTCTTGCATTGCTGCACCAGGCCCTTGAAAGGAAATGAAGTGGTTCAGCCAGTCACTTTTATTTTTTCAGTTTCCATTATTGTGTCAAGGTTAAAGTTTGTTTTCCTTAGGGATTCTAACTGTAAACAAGCACCCACTAACACTGATAGTCTCAAAGAAATGTGGTTGTCTTTTAACAGAAGTTAAAACATCTGTTAGTCTTTAAGATTGGGGTTATAATGCACGCTTCAGTCTAACAGCACTTAGCATTGAATTTAAAGGACATTTCCTTTATTAGGAAGTTTCCCTACAAGGAGAAAAAATGGAAATGAAGTCTCTCTAGAGACATTTTGCTTTTAATTGGTGCTCACAACTGCCTCGCACCCCCCACCCTTCTCACACACTTCACCTCACAAAAAATGCTCCCCACACCTTATTACCTGGCTCCATTTATCTGGACTTTCTCCCTAAAGAGGAAAGAAATAATCTTTATTTGTAGAAAGAGGGTTTGCTGTCAGAAATAAAGAACAAAATGCATATTCCCAAATATGTAAACATTGGCTTAAATTTTTGGAAGTACAAAACCAAATATTGACTACAGCTTGTTTAGCAATTCATTTTTTAAGTCCATGCTGACACGTAACAACAAATGAGCTTAACATATTTGTAACACTCGTACATTTTACAATTAGAAACAAGAGAATCTGGATTATTGTAGAGTATTAATAGTTACAAAATGGTGAAAAAATGTTACTCTTTTTTTCTTTCAGTAGCATTTTCCTTGGAAAATGGAAACTGCTTTGCAAAAAACTCTTTCAGGAATATTACATTCTAAAGACCATTGATTGTTTAACTGTATTATATTCTCTTTCTGTCATCTTCCTGCACTGAACACTGTGAAGACACAAATTGTTACTGCCACCATTATTGCACCATCTCATATTTTTTCCAGTGGCTCATAAATTCGTATATCATCATATCCTTTTCCTATGACTTTACCTTAGCACTGTAAAGGCCCAGAATACGGATGACTATTTTAGACTTAATTTTTTCCTTTTTTTGATTATTTTTTCCTGAATGATTATTTCTAGTACATGAAATGTATGTCAGATAAACAATTGTTCAATAAATAACATGTAATCTTTACAGATATGGCCCAACCCATCTTGGGTTGTCCAGGTACGAGGAGATGCAGCACCTTTTTGCCACACTTGCCTTCAAGAATCATTTCTGAAGCCATCTCTGCTAGTCTCAGCTGCTGCAAGGAAAAACCTTGGGATCATAAATGAGGATTTGACATTGGTCTGGGTCTGCAGAGAGCTCTGAAGAAAAGATCAGGAGCCAAAGACAGTATTTTCAATAATTCTTACTGTTAAACCATTTTAGAGTTAATGATAAAAGCAGCAGGCATGAACATAATGTGAACATCTGCCTGACGGCTGAGAGCTTTACCTCGCAGCTTGGGAACTCGGATGAACAGGGTTTGGGGTGCCACCTTCTTTTCCCTCCCGACCCAGGTTAAATATTGACTGGACTGAGCTTAAGGCTGTTTGTTATTTGAGAGCCAAGGTTATTACTAATGCAACAGCTCGCAGGGTTCCAAAATGTGCTAAGCACTTTAGGGAGATGTAGGGCAAGCCAGGCCTCAATCCCACAAAGCTGATATATCAGTGCCAATTTTAGACACAGCGACCAAATCTGCCACTCCTCCCTCTCCCTCCTTCCCTCCCTTGCCTGTTTCCCTGGGCTGCATTAACTCTGGTCACTTGCAAAACCAGAACATCTATTCAGCTTTAGGAAAGTAAAATTTTCCTCAGCATCTGAGTTCTGAAAACACCCAAACCAAGGGATTTTTGCAAAAAGGATGGGGATTAATAGCAGACTGTGGGATCGGTCACCTGTGGTTGCATGGTGAATAGAAAACCCCTTCAGCCGCATCAAGGACTAAACAGATATCCGGAATCAGCTCTCCCTAGATCTAGCAATGGCCTCCTCAAGTAAAGGCTCCTGCACCTTGTAGCAAAGGGGGTGAGGACATGGTGGCCTCCATCACTCATAAATCCATCATCAAATGGTCTTTTTTTCAAAGAAGGAGAAATATTACAATAATCCAAATATTATTTTTTAAAGGAGCTTGATATAGACTAGTTCCAACAATGTCTGTGAGACACTGGAAAAATCATAGCACTTTCAGAAAACAGGTTCCTCCTTCTTACATGTTCTGTCTCTTTTAGTCAATTTAGTGGAAATGACAGTTCAGGGTGAACCAGAAAAAAGTTATTTAGTCTAGATCAAAGGTTAAACTTACAGCTCCCCTCTCTAATCATAAATAAAGTTTTGAAAACATGTTTTGGAAATGGTATTTTGTGAAATGAATTTCAAGGTGGCTTTTTACAGTAGTTGGTATTACAAGAGCCAACGTGACACACATTATGTAGGAGAGGGAAAAAAGACTTAATGTATAAGGGATTTAAGTAAACTTATCAAAACTAGTCTTGTTGAGTTGCATTTTTCTCCAGCTGAATTCTTGCTTGGTAGCAATTTACCAGTTGGGTCCTCCTCAAATTAAATCTACAGTTTTCTCTGCAAGGGAAGGGGAAAAAAAACAAATCAAAACTAATGAGGCAGTCCTTATACTATTGATGTCTTCTTTGTTTCCCCCCCTGCATCACTGTTATATTTGAAAGGAGAAAACAAGGAGTGATACTGAATGTGAAAAATGAAAACTGCCCACCCAATGAAAAGAAAAAAAGGAAAAAAGCAGGAGAGTGAGTTTGCAGTTCCTTAAGCACATGCAATATCTGTAATTTTCAAACTTGACAACTGCACTGAGACACAAAGGGGAAATGAACTGGCTGTGAGAGTGTTTGCTCTTTCACAGACAGACTTGCAGGAAAATTTCATCAGTCATTTTGTCCAGGCTGTGTGTAACACGTGCACATCTCAACACAGGCACAGAATGGCAGCCACAGGAGGGAGGAGGGTTCTCACCTGTTTTTCCTCCCCTGCTCGCTCTGCCTTCCCTGTGGGAACAAAATTCCTTTCTCCAAGAGTAGCTGTTAGCTTGAAATCTAGTAAATTAAAACACTCCTTCTCTAAATGCATCCACAAACACCTGTGCTATTTTTCTTTCAGATTTAAAATCATATTATCCTATTTCTTTTTTCATTCCTTCTTTTGTTGCTATGTGATGCTTTTCTCTTCCTCCTTCCCCAGCCCCTCCCTTAGTTCCTCAGGAGTGACTAGACTGAGCAAACATTGAAACAGACAATGTACAGATTGCTTTCAAATGCACAAAAAAAAAACAAACCAGGAGAAAAAAAAAGAGAAAAACTGATAGGTTTCTTTTCCCCCTCTTTAATTTCAGGTGTTATTATAACCATATAGATAAAATATTTTCTGGTGGAGGTGTGAATTTTAAATTGATAATGACTGTAAGTTCAGACAGTGGTTGAGAAGTTTGAACTCATCAGCTCCTGTGTGCTGGAGCACCGACTTGTTCAGCAGAATGAGGAGTGCAAGGGGGTTGTGCTGAGCTGTGCTCACCCATAACATCGCACACGATGAAGATCACACGTAGTTGCCTTCCAGTTCAGTAGGAAGATATATCTACAGCTTGACTGTCGCTAGACTGTACTGAATTTAGTGGGCCTTTCTGTTGCATTCATCTTACTTCTTGATTTTTCTTCACTGGCTGCTTCTGATTGTTATCCAGAGAGGTATTCCAATGTCTAAGAAATTAATTGATGCTATAATCTTGTTGGGGTTTGTTTTCTGCTGCTGCACTTAACTGATTAGTTTTCTAAAGGCAGTTCATCAGATGCAGAAATTTGAATAAAAATATCATCAAAACCAACATTTTCTCCCAAGTAAACATTTGTAGTGAACAGACAGACATTGAATATGATATGTAACATTCCACACAGTTACCAAATTTGTCTTTAAAGCAAGCATGTTAAATATCTAAGAGCCTTGTCCTTACTTCAGAATGCTGCATACTCACATCTCTGGCTTCAGTGGGGTTGCAGGACATCAATTCTCCATAAATAATTCTCCAACTTGCAGAAAGATAACTTAGATTCAGTCCATCAAGATCAGATAGGTAAGTGTATTTTTTCATGACCAAAAAGCTTCCATTAGCTCCTTTTTAAGGATATTTGAATGCTGCCCCTGTTTATCTGTCTCAACAATTAGCTTACGCTCTGTGTTTGTTTTTGCCTGAGATGTTTCTCTGTGTGGGCAGTAGAGGACATTGGTATACATAAGACATAAGAACTGAAACATCAACCTGTATTTTTGATGAGACAGTGCAGAAGGCTTGGATTTGGGTCTAAGTCCAAGAACAAATAGAATTTATAAGTAGTTTGGGTGAAAGAAAACTCTTTTTCTTGCACTTTCAGGTATTTTCTTTCAGGACTCAAAGGATGGCTGGATTTTTGATGGTCTAGAGCCATAAAAAATTCCTCCTTTATATGACAGACTAGAACTAAAAGCAGAACCTCTGTTGCCAGACTGACTCATCTGGCTTCCGTCAATAAGAACAATATGTATCTTTATACCCCTTCTTACTTTATATTTGGTAGATTCTGTAAGGATTTGGTGGGTTGTTAAGACCACGTGTCTTGCCTCAGTATCTTACAGACTTTCCAGAACTTTCAGATAATCAGTGTAAAAATGCACTCTGATCTAGGATCCTCCTGACTTTCACCTCCAGGAGAATACCTGTCTGAAGTTTGAAAAGTGATCATTCCTTTATATTAATTCATTTCAAGTTGTGGGCAGCAGCATGTACTCTTCTCGTAGCCATTATGGATCTCAGTACCTTTTACAAGGATAAGACATTATACATTACAGCATAGAGAGAAAGGACAGTGTAGAAGCTAGCGACAAGAGCTGACCCTTCCCTCAGGGGAAAAACTGATCATCAGTCAATTTTTTATTTGTCTATGTAACACTCAAGACACCAACTAATTACCTGTCTTTCTCCTATTAGTAATATCTGCACTGTGCTATGCAGGAAAAGTGTCTTAGTCAAAATTAACAAGGCACAAAGCACTAGTTGGGTAGCAATTAGCAGACAGTGTCATTGCCATATCTTGCTAATAAGATGAAACAATAGAGAAGGAAATGTTTTCTGTGTGTCTAATGGATGCTGTAGATCAAATAACATCTCAGAGATTTCTGAAGCAGCGTAAACAGAACGACTCCCTGTTGTGATAAGTCATCTTGGATCAATGGTGGAACTGGAATAATCGCTGGCATGCAGCTGATGTGGAGAAGGGAAAAAATACAACATACTGAATTTTATGCTATCAAATGAGCAGCTTCATTGGAGTCAGCAAGAGTATTTGACCAACTCTGTACTAGGTAGGAGACAGACACTAATGGGGCTGATTTGTTTTTGCAGACAGATGTCTACGGTTCCACCCTTTCTTCCTCATATTGCCCAACCTCGGCCTGAGATCAACATGATTCAAAAGCAGGTTTCACTTATCTGACATCCACATGTGCTTCTTTAGGGGATAGAGGCTTAGATAAATGGTCTGGGGTTTGAGGTCATCTCTGTAACAGGATTAAAAATATTAACTGGCTCATAAATTTGTTTTACCAGGGTAGCGTTGCCTGACTGAGCCTGTATCATTTTTATTGCTAGCTACAGTTATGTTTATTGACAGACAAGGATTATAAAATGATGACACAAAGCAGTAGTTATTCTGGGTTCCAGCAGGAACAATAAATTCTCTGCCTCCAGTTCTGGAAAAGTTTCAAGGCTTTTTCTTCATGAATATACTCTTTAGAGCTACAGTGCGAGAATATACTCTATAAACCTACAGTTTTTTCTTGACTAACATTACTCATTTAGTTCACCTGTGTTACTCCAATCAGTAGAACAGAAATGCAGAAGTGATATAATACCATTTACAAAGCCCTAAATAGACAGAGCTGAAATTATTTTTTTCTGTAAATCTTAGTTGCCGACATCAAGTGCAGAGCTTCATCTGGCTAGGGATGCTTCTAAACACAAAAAAAAAACCCAAACGACAAAAAGACAAACAAGAAAACTTGATAAACATGAGGGGCTTCAATTGGAGAAAAAGGAATAAGGAATATCTACACTTTTAAGTACATGACAAATTTACACAAAATCAAACATGCATCAGAAGTCTGTTGAACCCCAAGTTTTCAAATGTTAGTTATCTGCTTTAATGACACTAAGAAGTCATAGGACATTTGCTGTCTTGTGCAACAAATGATACAGAGGTGGGGCCTACTTCTCTTTCAAATGTCAAGTTTTTTGAGCCTCTATCATTTGTCTTATCTTCCTTTTGCCCTTTTGATTTTTATTTAAGTCTTTCCCATAGTCTGAAGCCTGAAACTGCACTCTAACTGAGGTATCACTGGTCTCAAGAATAGTTAGAGTTATACTAAAATGCTGAATGGTTGAGGTTGGAAAGGACCTCTGGAGTTCACCTTGTCCAACTCCCCCACTCAAGCAGGGTCACCTAGAGCCACCTAGAGCCTCTTGCCCTTTAGGAATGAAAATTAATATGTCTGAGAAAAAGAAGAATCTTTTTTAACATAAGGTCACATTGATGCCACTGTCTGTCCCCCCTTAACTTCTAACTCCTTTTCTGCCTTACATTGCTTCCTAACTGATTTTTCACCATTTTGTGTATGCAAAGCACTTCTATAGCAACTGTGTGTGCCTTTATCCAATTTCCACCTGCTGATTTTGGAACAACTTTCCAGTTTCTGGAGCTCCTTCCAAATTTAAAAGCATCCTCATCATTTCATCATCCAGTTCATTGCTCAGCAAAGGACTGAATAGAACTGGGCTCAGAACCCCATTTTTAATGTCCTCCCAGTTTGACAACAAACCCTTGACAGTTCCTTTTTGATTTTGTTTTCTCAACCAGCTGTGAGCCTTCTCTGCAGTGATTTAATCATATGCCTTAATTTGCTTACGAGAATGCTATGTAGGAGACTCAAGAGCCTTACGAAGTCAAGATATATCGCATCTACTGCTTCCCCCTTATTCACTTATCCTGTCAAAGAAAGAAATTAGATTGTTTTGATACAATTTGTCCTTGACAAATTCACATTCACTAGACCATTATTACCCTCGAGGTGCTTATAAATTGATTGATTGATCCTCCACCAGCTTCAGTTCAAGGAAAATCACTTCCCCAGCATCTACTCTGATGTGCAGCTAATTGGGCTTGGTTCTATGATTTCAAATCTGCTTCTCCTAGTTTGATACTGTCTTCCCAAAGACACCTCCTAACTATCTCAATTATGTGTTCTCCTCAGTGGCAAAGCTAACCATATGAGCTTCACCTGCAGTACTCAAGAGCACCAAACCTATGAACACTATCCATACTCGTGATAAAGGGCCACCCTCTAACTGACCTTTTTGTACTGTATTATCAAACCTAAAATCACGGCCTGTTGATGAGAGTGACTGACCAGTCTTGGGGTATATACTGCTAGAGTAAATTTTTTTGCAACATATTTTTGCCATTTATGCAGAAAGATTCCAGCTGAAGAGTGGAACTCAGTCAATGGAATTATTGGTAAGCAATATTTGTAATTTATGTAAATGAAACTACCCAGAAATGGCTTGTCTCCTTTTTTTTTTCCTACAAAGGGAGTGGAGAGTTTCATTTTTCTAAGCCATTTGACCCTGAGGCTTACATTTGGAATTCCATGCTAATAGACACTACATAATTATTATTTTAATTAGAAAAGCTGCAAAAATATTCTACTGAGTCTCTTAATTGAAATGGTATAACTGCCACATAGGGCTTAGTCCTACAATGGTTTCAACATAGACTTATACTAAGCACAGTTGCCTTTTTGCTCAGAAAAAGCTCAATATTTTGGCATAGCATCCTCAAAATGCAGAATTAGGTTACTGAAAGGGTGTTTGAACTGAGGCTGACCACAAGTAAATACTCCACTATTAAATACTGCAAATTTGACTTTTACACTTATGACTTATGAGTAAACGATTTTATTAAAAATGTTAAGATGCATAGAGACCTAATTTTGTAGTTCTTACTTGGGCAAAAGTCCTGATGTGATTAAGGAAGAATAATCCAAGCTCAGTGTGAGGTGATCCAGTACCAAAAAAGTACCAAAATAATAGATTATTTGCTTCAAAGATAGTGCAAAACACTGAATAGGTCATTATAGAATAATTTGATTTGAAGAAACATTACCAGAAAGAAAAATGAATATATTAATGGTATAAATTCACTATTTCTTTTTTTTCTCTGTTTGCAAACATATAATAGATAACATTTGCAGAATGGTAACTTTTTTTTGTTTTTATTCTATCATCTACCAGTGCAAATATATCCATTTGCTTCATTTTATAAGCAGTTAAATGACTGAATCCTTATATACTTCTGTGAAAAAAGATATGTATCTTAAGAATTACATGTCCCTTCTTCCACATATCATTAAGGACATATTTGTGTTTTGCAAAGGAATATTATCCTTGATGCCTGAGGTAGGTTTTATCTCAGCTTGTATATCTACACGCTACTAATCTAAACTGGAAACAATAGAAATCCTAAAATGCAGTGTTGCATCTGCACCAGTAAAGCCTTGACTCTCAGGAACTGTACTGGGACCTGGGCTGTGACAGGACTGGGCTGCTTCCTGTTCTTTACCATGCAGACATACCCCAAGAGCAGTCCAACACTGCTTTTGTGTTCCTGCCACAGGTCTTTCAGCATGATATGGAAGCTGAGATTATACAACCCTGCAATAGCCAGAACAGAAAAACAAGGAGATCCTCAAATGTTCCATAAAAATTTAAGAGCTTTATAAAAACTGGGAAATAAGTTCAAAGACGCATTTCAACTTAATTGCCTATTAATGTGAATATAACACTTGGACCATATCTTAGTTCTCTGACATGGTTTTACCTACCAAAGAAAGAGCAATAACGTGAGGTCTCTGTGGCTCTGCAAGTGCAGCTGGCTAAGACCATTGTTCCCAGGGCTGTGTGTGCCCCTCCTGACACTGCCAAGGTTACTTGTGAATAAGAATCACGTTTGCTTCTGCTACAACAGAAAACAATTAATCTTCTTTGTTTACCAACCAGGAGTAATCAAAAGCAGTAGGGAAATAAACTGTATTTTCAGATACCTATGAAGATATTACAAAAATAAAGGCAAAAATGCAAACTAAAGCTGATGGAGGCTCCTAGTCTACCTCTTACAGAAAAGTGAAGACTTAGGTATTTTACAAATGGATGATTTTTTTCACATTTCAGTGAAGACATATTTGGTGGTATAAACTCCAGATGTACCGCAAAGTGATCCAGAATACCTTATCTGCTCTGGAAACAGTTAAGGTCGGAGCAGATATACGAAAACTGCTTTATTTGTTTAGGTTCAATTCGCAAAGGTGATTTTAGCAATACCAATGGGGAATTTTGGCTCCTTTTTCCTAGAGTAGAGGAGAAAAGTAGTGCTATGAGTAACAAGGAATGCACTTGTAAGGTACTGACACACTACTCACCGCTGTAATTACAGGGATAGATAATTATCTAGGTTTGAACAGAGAGCAGAAATTAAAAGAGTCGAACTTTTGACTCTATATTAAACTGAAGGCTAGAAGCAATAAAGAAGCCCACAAATTAGGCGCTGCTCTGCCCAAAACAAAAAACACCCAGTTCACTGGGCAGAAACTAAATTCCAGCTGGTCCAGAAAACCCTGAGCAGGTACAAACCTTCAGCTTGCTAGCAAGGCTGTGTGCAAAAACATCCAGGGGGACAAAGATCCCCCAGTGTGTGGGGACCCAAAGCCTGGTATGTGAGATGAGGAACTGAGTTTTATTCTTAAGAAGACAGAAGGAGAAGATCTTCCCACCCTGCACCTTTTCTGCAATAGCTTGTGCTCAGGAATTAGGCTCACAGGCCTGGCAAGCTCTCCAAAAGGAGAGGAGTGGGAGGAGGGGAAGAGAGAAGGAGAGGAGATGGAAAGCAGCATTTCAAAAGAAAGAAAGAGCACTTCTGATTTCTGTAGGGCCCCATACAGCCTGATGTGGGTTGGGTTGGGCTGGCCACTAAACCAGGACACAGCCCCAGAGGTGTACCAGTCTCTCAGAGGAATTATATTGTCCCCAGATTAGCTTTTGGGTCCCAGTGGAAAATTAGTAAGAGCTGGGCCAAACTTTCTGGCCAAAAAGGTCCAGCAAGTTTAGATACTGCTGGCTAGATTCTGATGGGTTAAAAAGAATAAAATAAAAAAAATCACAATTTCAGATTTGTAAACCTAAACACTGTTAAGGCAACTGTATTTCCAGGCTACAAGCCCACACACTACAGCAGTCCACTACAGTCTCCTGTGCTGCAACCCACGTGAGGGATGCTGTGGTCCTCTACTGAGGCACCCCAGGCTAAGCCAGGAGGATAGTATGTTATCATATGCTAGAGAAGATATCCAAAATGCTAATCATAACCAAGCAGATCTGTCCAACAGACTCAAGCAGGAGCCAGTTATCTCCCTGTGTGTTAGGGAGCTGACACTGTGAAAGACTAAGAAAAGAGGTAAAACTGAGAAAAGAAGCATTAGAAATAATTAGGTCTGTAGATGAAAGCAGCAAAAGGTCCTGTTCTGCTGCCAAAGTGTAACTCTGCCAGGAAGCTTTGTGCTATTTACCTTACATACCGCATGGCAAAATTTCTTCTAGGTGACCACTTAAGGAGCTTAAAAGAACATTTTTTAGGGAAGATGGTCTTCAAATAAAGTGAAGCATAACCAGTCAACAGGCTGGGAATGCTTTGGGACAGTCTGTTAGGACAGATGGCTGCTTAACAAGAATGGTCTCTTGACCAGGTTTCTCTGTCTGCATTCCAGGTGCCTGCATGTAAGGAAGCTGATCACATGCGCTGTTTCAAATGTGCATCGATTTGCCAGTGGGGAGAGAGAGAAAACTCTGTCTTTGATAAAGAATTTGATTTGATGATCATTTACAGACCACACCGCAAGAAGTCTTGACACTGTTTCTTCACCCTAATTACTTTGTGAGCCATCTGGTACACCTGCTGTTGCAGTGAGGCAGGAATAACAGTTTTACACCCTCCCTCCCCTTTTTTTTCCCTTTTTCTCACACTGAGATGGATCTCTTAAGTGAACATCCACCTGACATGGCCAGACAGTGCAGATGTAGACGCAGGTGCAAACTCGGTCAACCATGCCTCCAGATGGCTCTTACTTATTAAGACAGCCAAAGTAATAACCCCAGACAAAGGGCCTCCAAGAAAAGACCCAAGACTATCCAGCAGGAAAACACTAGGTTCAGAGATGGAGTTTATGAGGATACAAGGAGGTAATCAGCTTTGAATCTCTGTCGAAAATAGGACTGGTCAAGCCCCCTCAAAATTTGGATGAAATGACAGATTGATAATTGAGCAATCGGCAAAATGGTTAAAATGCAATAGTCTCTCCCAAAGGCTGATTACATAAGCCTAAGTGCCAGTAGCTAGATGCCAAGATGAAAGCCATGGCTTCCTTCTCTCCTGCTGAGTAATATGCTCTGCAACTGAGAAAGCCAAGCAGTAGGATATTTTATGGTCTGGTTTCTTTTAAACATCAGAGGAATCATACTTCCAATGGCTGAACTCCAAACAAACAAACAAGCAAGCAAAATGAAGAAATTGTGCCCTCCTTCAACCTCTCCCTTTAATGTCTTTAATTATTGGCCCACAAAGTGTGAAAGTTCAAAGGAACGAGTTTCAGGCTTGGGAAGCTGCCTCACTAAGTAAGTTCATCTGGGCAGAAGAAGCTCACAGGACTCCGCAGGCCACCTCTGCTTCCACAATCGAATGAGCTTCTCCTTGTTAACCTGAGTGCTCTTTAGGGAAAAGGCATTAGAAAGAAAAACTTCTTTTTCAGCCAACTATTCCAACATACTTTCTTTGGGACTACCACAGATCACTCAGGACTTTTCTGGCCTTGAGGGACAGCATAAAAAAAAAGCCCTCCTCTCCAGTGATCATCCCAGCAGCCATGCTGCCTAAATGAGTGCTCTGCTGAGCAGAATTAATTGCTGCTTTCCACCTGTATTTTGCTGAGAGCGGCTTAGTGGCAGGGAGCCCGGCAGCCGCTGTGCTACTCGGGACAGCGGGGCCAAAAAAGCAGCATGCAAAAGTGATGGGAGGTGCAAATCCACAGGCCGGGCTCCCTGGGCCCTGCTGCTCCGACAGCGACACACAGACACCTTTGGGCTTGGCTGAGGAGCAGAGCCAGCCCTGCTCCAGGCGCTCGGCACGGTGACAAGGTCACATTGGGTGGGGGTACTTCACAGCAGCAAGTCCTGGTGGGAGGTGGGGTCACAGCACACGCAAGTCACGCCAAGCTCCCCAGTTTTAGTCCATGATGGCTACGAAAATGGCCTGTGCATATGTCTCCTCTAGAGGACTCCTTAAAACCTGAGGTGTCGGAGCCATCAGCCCAAAGACTGCCAACACCATGAATGCAATGCGATCCCAAAGCTGTCTCATAGATCCTGACATACCCCAGAGAATCAAAACAATTCCGGACCCCTCCTGTGTCTGACCAACATCCTTTATCCAGCTTGTTTTTTTTCTCAGTGGCTTAGTCCTATGTTTCTAGAGCAAAACATGGCACAGTTTTAACCACAGCTTCCACTGGAACTATTAGTTTGTTTCCGCACTGTGAGTGTACCTGCACGCACAGAGCAATTGCAAGCAAAGAGGGAGGGAAGAGCAGACCAGGGGAATTGTGCCTTGACCCTCCCTATGAGGGTGTCTGTCACTGCCATAAATACCACTTTGCTGACACAGTTGAGAAACCTTGAAAATTATTATTACGTCTAGAACTTAGAACCAAGAGTTTTATCTTTGGACCAGTACCTCCTGCACAAACCCACAGCAGTGAGACGTCTCCCTACCACAAAACTTTTAAATGGTGCCTATTACACAGCAGATGGAGACGGGGAGTATAAGGAGGCAGCAAGGCCTTCCCCACCAGCCTGAAAGACACTGTTCTTAGCACAGCAAAATGTCACTGTTGCCAAGTTTTTGTAGGTATCTTGAAAAAGGAGAGTTTTACTAAGGTTTTAAAAGAGGATAATGCAAACAGGAAAAGAACCATATTCTGGATTATCATGCTTTTTCAAAAATTCTTTTTAACACAACATGCAGGGACAGCAAAGCCACTTCTTAAGACTTGTACCCTGCATCGTGCTGTGAGAACAAACCTTTCCCCAGAAATCCTGTTTTATTTATTGCCCATTCAGCTTGCTAGCCATATGAAAGCTAAACCTTTGCTAGTCTTCCTGGAAACTAAGCCAGCCAAACCACTGAAAAGATATATTTAGGATGGAGGAGCTGTAGGGGACAGCTGGAGCATATCTCTTATACTTCTTTACTGTAGTGCTATTTAGTCTTGTCACCAGGCACAAAGTGACCTAGCTGTTACTCATATTTTAATGAGTGACAGCCAAGTAAATTCAAGTGATGAAGTTGTGATCAGCTCTTCCACAGTAAAACAAGAATTTGGCTAAACCTGTATTTGATTTGGCCTATAAATATTTTGTACTATTAATGCCTTCACCCAAAGGCAGCCTTAATACTGGAACAATTTGTCTTTCTGAAATCAGGGCTTTCAGTGAATGCTTTGATTTGGATACAAAATCCAAGGACAATGCCTATGGGTTTTTTTGCTGCTAGAGATTCACTGGGCAATTTCTGAATTCACTGAGGGGTAGTTATCACCAGTACTGGGATTTGCATGATGAGACTGTGCTATGAAGAATGGATTTGTTTTATAATGTTGTTTCTTTTCTGGGCTCACTGTGATCTACAGTACAAGTATATCAGTTCACATCCTGCATTCTGAGTGGCCCACACTGGCAGCAACACAAATTTTATACCACTTATTAGTGATATAAATCAAGCGCTTTGGCTCCTGAATAATGTTAATCTGAGGCACATAACTGAGGAAGGGAAAATCAGGATCCTCCTTTCAGGACAACAGGAGATTCCTGGAGCAACTGCTTTTAGCAAGATGTTTGCAACTCCCAACTTTTTCTTCCTTTTCTTTTGTAGCTGAATTTCCATTTGGAAAAGCAAAGCGAGAGCCTTTGGGATACACAACAATATGCAAGAAGCAGAAGCAAAAGCTTACAGCCTGGCTAAATCAAACCAACTCCATAAGAGGGCAGTGTGAGAAATGAGCACTAAAAATTATGCAGAATTTTTTTTCAGTAACATTGAAGCTGCAGTCCCCCTAGAGGGAAGGGTCCCGGTGGTTAGCTGGGGTAAAAGCTCTCGGCTGAGCAGATTTCAGGGACTCCACTGAGTTCTGAAAGATTACTGTATGTAGGAATTTGTCCTTTGTCTCTCCACTTGCACTCGATTTTCTGTCTAAACCCATGATTTAATTTGGGTGAATCCTGATTTATACCACTATGAATAAAAGGGAGCTGAGGCCATCAGTAGTATAAATAAAGTCTTAGCTCAGTGGCAGTCTTGCCTGCGTGAGAGCTGCAGGATCAGGCTGTATAGCCCTGGTAGCTCTTTGGCATTCGATGAGCAAGTTACCTTTATTTATAACACGGTACAGCAGGACGTGTCGTTGTGATTGACTTACAACAACTGCAAGGTCAGAAGTTTGATATGCTGAGGGAAAAGTGTCCTGGCAATGTATATTTGGAGATTGTGTTGAATCAGGGATATGTAAAAGGTTAAATAGGGCAAGTCTAGAAGCTTGGGGCTTTTTTATATCTCAGACTAGCTTTTTAGAAACATCCTTGGAGGATACTAAAGAGTACCTTCTATAGCAGAATGCTGCATTCACCCTTATTGCCACCTTCCATGACCTTTTTACCACCTCCTTACATGTGCTTTGTAAAACAAGAACCACTAAAGCAACCCTGTCATCAAATCCACGGCATCTATTCCTTCATTGATTCTTGAGAGGCGATAACAAGCTCAGTTAGGAGCAGATTTTAATAGCTATATAGCTATAATTATCATTTTGGCTTTGCTAGGATTTTTGAAAGATAAACTGTGCAATCTATTTATAAGCTTGATAAGCAGGGGGACCTAGTGCCCTTTCCTTCTAGTAAATCCATGGTAAGTCTCATACGTAGAGTAAAATAATCTAAAAGAGCATCAAATAAAACAACGAAGCTTCCAGTTAAGCATAATCTTGCAGTAGGTGAGTGCAATAAATACTTCAGCAGTGAGGGGAATGAAAGCATTGTATTTATTTTACACAGAAATACAGACATCTCAGTAAATACTTAGAAAATGGCGATCTTCCATGAGAAGTCCCAGCCACACTAGCCCTTATCCCAGGACAAATTGTGAGGGCAAAAAGCTGTTCTAGGAATACCTTTGGTGTATACTGAGAGGATACATTTTGAAGGAGAACTCCATTTTACACATCTGGTTAGTTACATGATATGTATCTACTCATTTGCAAAATTGGATTTTGTAAGCAAAAACAAATGGAGAAAAATAGCAGGAAAGACAATGAAAAATGGAAACACAATTTCAAGGATGTCAGAGCAGGGGCTCTGGGTAAAGTATGAAAGCAGTCCCAAAGACAAGGCTTATGGGGTCCTGATAACTGTTTCCTAGCAACAGGAATACTATTAAGGGGATGTTGAAGTCCAGTTTAATACGTTTATCCAATGCTCTGAAGGACAAGTAAGTAACATCAAATTCCTCATTTTATACAGGGCTACTCAGGATCTGCAGCAGTCTATACAAGAGGAGTTTCTACAGAAATCAGTTCTGTATATGTACCTATATCTGTATATATATGTTGGTCTTTTTCCAGCAGAAGGAAACAATGCCATTTACTGCAATACCTGCTTTGGGTTATTTAATGAGGTACAAGACTGTGAATGAGTCAAATATAATGACATTAAATTATACTGCAATAACTTCCGCTTTTCTCGCTAGGTATTTAGACTGCTAAACTCACACACACAAAAAAATCTGTTAATGGTATTTACAACTGACTGTCATAAAAGCTATTTCATGATACAGCTTTAATATAGTTGAATGCAATTATTTTTAGCTTAGTTGTGAAATTGCTTTAAGTAAATAACTGCTAAGTTATCCGATTTTGTCATATTTCTAGTGATGTTAACCTAAACTAAAACTGTAGTTCTGTGTTAGAAGGTTTTTCGTGTTAAAGGGAGATCTATATATAGCTACAAAAACTATAGCCTGAACACTGTAAACTATACTGTGTTAGAAATTTATTTTAAACCTCTGAGCAAACTTTCTGCAGAATAACCACCCAAATGAGAGGATAACACTATGTAAACTTTTGGGAAGGAGTTTCATAACTCAGTTAAAAATATCACGTAATTCAGTAAAACTCCTTAGAGTCAAAGCTCAATGGCAATATTCATGCACAAATTGAAGTGATTAAGACCAAAGCCAAAACTGAGTCAAAATGTTGGAAAGTATGGAGAAAATGATTCAAGAACCAAGCACTGAAAAAGGTTAGCTGCTGCATGTCCTCGTGCTTATGTCAGTGCAGTCTTACTCTAGTAAGCTTCAACTGTAGATAATTAACGACCCCCATAACCTAGTAGCCTCACAAGCTAACCCTCAGAGATCTGCCATCTGATTTCCATGGCAGATGATCTTTGAAATGGATTCTTTGAGTTTTGGGGCATAAATAGGATTCAAATAGGTTCTAAGACACACAGACATATCCTGGGAACAGGTTTACTTACACAGTAACCTTAGGTAGGGAAACAGTTTGCCATCTCTCATTTCCCATTTGGAGCATGACGTTCAGTTAGCCAACAGATACAGAAGATTGGATAGCAGCACTGTTGTGCTCAAACTGGAAAATTTTCAGGGTTCCTTCATTAAAGCAAAGCAATACAATAAGCATTTTTACTGCTTTCCCTTCATCTCCTTGAATGCAAATTATTGGCTGAATCCCCGCCCCCCCCCCCTTTTAAGGCAGGAATCTCCAGAGGAGTTAGAAAATGGATGCATCTCCATCCCATTTAACAGGAGACCTCAGGAGCAGTCTACAGAAATGCCTGTGGGCAGGCTCTCCAGGTGGGCCTGCCAGGGTAATAAGCTGCCTAATGGCATACTAAGCAGCTGAGCAACTGGGAGTGCTTGAGCCATCAATTCAGGTGACTCATGTGGCAACTACCTGCATTTTTACAAGCCATGGAGATTGGTCATGTCACTTTTGGGGTTTTCTGTCAGGAATGGAATGAGACAAAGCTGGCAGCCATAGCAGAAACATTGTTTCCCACTAATTTGGCAAGCTGAAAATCCTGCAACCACCTTGCTTCCAAAAATGTCTCTATGCTCTCTCTGTGGAAGTCTATCTAGAAGCCAGTTTATATTCGCTTCAAGGATGGGACAGGCACTGCTATATAAATCAAGGCAGCAGACTATGTAATTTCTGGAAGAGTAAGTGTAGTTTTAAGAAATTAATTGTTTTATCTTTTATCCCTCTTGAAGAAGTTCCAATTTTTGCCTGAAATAAAGAGGTGATTTTTAGAGGAAATTTGAGGTACAATTAAGATACATACACAGAACTATTCAGGCAGTGAAATCCCTTGGCTACTTTGAACCCATCTGCAAAATGTGTAGTGCCTCTGTAACCTTCCCACAATAGACACAACCCCTACCCAAACACGCCTTTATGTAGAGCTTTAGGCACTTAAGTTTTTTAGTGAAATTCTTGGGACACTTAGACGTGAGCTCTACCATCATTCTCAATTAAAGGGAAGCCAATACTTTCTGTAGTGAAATAGATTTGATACTTGCTACAGAGTCTGCAGCTCCTATTGCTGTTCCTTTTTGACACTTTTACTGTCAAAAACAAGGGCCTGTGCTACCCTTTCATCTTTACACCTGAGCACTTGCTCATAAAATCGTAGTGTTAACGTAAAATAAACCAGAGGAAGGAAACAGCAGCGGGAGCCCTGAAGAAATAAACTGCATGAAGCACACACTGGGGTTCACACTTTTGGTGTTCTAGTTAGGGACTGGAGGAAGTTGTTATGATCTATTCCTCCTTGTGGTCCGATGTTTGAAAAATGACAATGCTTTCTACCACCATTAGCTGGCTGTGCTCCTTTATTGTGGTAGTAGAGGGAACCAATGCTTAGATGGGGGATCTAAAGGTGTCAGGCTTGAGTTCCTGCTGAGTTGGATTCCTCACAGGAGTGCGGCAAGGAAATGCCAAATGAAGAGTTTTCTGTGTTTGGCATTTTTACAGGTTGTTATGGAATAGTTTATAAAACATCAAATGATAAATAATCTTTCATATCCTTTGTTAGCTGCCTAATCCCCATGTACCTCCTTAAAATGCGAACTGCAAGGTCTTGGCAGATCTATGTTGCCTTTTACACATTCTTGCGGAAGATCATAGATGGGGATCCTTATACATTTGATATGAACATACAATTTAGCTGTCTAAATTTGACCACATTAAATCTTACCTGCCTGAGTCTGAGACCAAATGCCAATTGTGGTGCCATTAGCACTTAAAAATTTTAAGAGACTAAAAAATTACACATAAATTTTGGCACTGTGTCTTGCTGCTCCTGCTGCTCAAATGGATTAGAGACTGTGAAGCCCATTCTTTAGAGTGTCATTGTTATTAAAAGGTTATTTAGGGTCTCTCTTATGAGGGTATCTCTGGATTAAAGGTTTATAGAGGTAGACCAAGGATTTCTCGGTGGGTACTTAGTAAGTTACATATGTACCATATGTTGCTGTTTTTGAAGTTTCCCTGTGTTTAATAGTATTACTTTTTTGGCTTTTCCTTAACGTTATTTAGTTAGGTCAGAGGTCCACAATCCTAAGCCCTGATCTGAAAGCACTGCACTTATAACAGTGTCTGAATCCAGCCCCTTTCAGTAAGCCTGTATGAAGTAATAATCAATTACTTGGGGGAATGTAACCCATAAACAGACATGGATTGCAAGAGACAGATCTAATAGCATAAAAAGAACCAAATCATAGAATAACACTTGTCAGAAAGCCTCTGAAAAGATATTTGAAACTTCATGAAATTAATGGTGAAATTCCATTTATTTGAATCAGCATTGGATCATAGGAAAGAAGTCATAAAAGTCTCATTCCTCAGACTGGAATGAAAGCAATATTGCAATTCACAATAAACATTTCTACCAAAACACCTATAGAAAGTCAGTTGGTTAATGATGGTTAGAGACAAACATTTAATATTTGTCTATCCACCTATGATAAAGGCAGACATGTGTGTGTACCCACAAATGCAGACACATATTTCACGTGCATTGGCCAACATCCCTCTTTGATTGCTAGTTTTCATTTATCAAACATATCCTGACTTTATAAATACTTTACAATTATAAATATTATGTGTTTGACACAGTTCTACAGTAAGGGCTCGATTTCCCCATGTGAAGTTACATATGTGTTACTTAACATAGTGACAGAGTTTTGCCTGCAGGAATGTTTTTGAACAATAAAAAAATGCTTGTTCTTTCTAAAAATGCCTTGATTAGAATAGGCAGAAGCTTGATTTTCACCTGCTTACCTCTTCAGTCTGGGTAGAGCAGGTGTGAAACACTCTGTAATTGAGCAAGTGGTTACATCTGCTCTCAGAGTCCCAAATGAAATTATTAAACTGAATTAAAGAATGAATTAACCAATGAGGATTGGAAACAGGGCAGGATATTTTGCTTCCATGGAAGCCTGATTTTTTTCTGATGCTCCTGCTTAAGTCAGTTAATGCTCTTCTGTTACTGGTTATGATCCCTGTCTGTGAGTCCTCTTCAGACACAAACATTTCATTATTTTGCTTTGGAAGCTCTACTGATTTTTGATAAGCAAATATCATTAGAGGTGCTATTATTAGCAAATCATGGCAGATCTTTCTATGGAGTACTAGACTCTCTCGCCAGTACTAGACTGCAGCAGCTTTGCTGCTGCTGTGACAAATTTTAAATTCAATTTTAAAAAGCACAGGAAGATAATGATTTCCAATAAATACTTTGAAGTTCACTTCCTATGGTAATAAAAGACACACAAGTTACAACACACTAAAATTTATACATTTGCTGCTATTCACCTTTAAGGAACGCAAGAGGAAAGTTAGTGATTTTGAATAGATGATGTGTTTTATTTTATCGTTTGGAAGCACGCCCGTTACTCAGGATCACAGAACCCATGAATTGATGATCCGAAGGGAGGCTCTTTTACTGTTGCACCTCCTGCGTTACCTCTATAAATATCTCTTTTTTTATTATTATTCTGCTGTTTAGATTTGTTTTATGGTAGTGGTTATTAATGTTGTACCTCTGACTGTTAAGAGAATTCATAGCTCTGTTAGAAGTCTGACATGTCTGAGAGATTTGCTTGTGTATGTAGTTTTCTTGCAGTAAACCAATCTGCTGGACAGGGAGGGGAATATTCTGCCTTTGATAGCAGGTATATTTCTGATTACAGTTAGTGGCAATATGTGACTTCAAACAAAACTAGCAACCCCAAAAGTTTAAATTACTGTTAAGTCTGGAGTGTGTAAGCTTTCTGTGTAAGATTGCATAGCCTAGACAAAGAACAGGGAAATAGCAACTGCTATTTATTCCTACCAGAGAGTGAGGATTGGGCATGAAAATCTCACTCCCAATTAACTTCTCTGGGAATTTAGGGGATTGGCCAGACATAGGACAAATGGTGTCTTCAATTCACCCGAAACTGCGGCCAAAGGAGATCAATGTTACTAACAGCATCAACATTTTTTATTTATTTTTAAAACCTCTATAGTTTCCCTTTGCCTTCTGAAAATGCTATTTTGACTACATTGAGGCTTCCCTCTCCTGGGATTTTTCAGAGCCAGGAAGATACTTAAATCTGAGAAGATATTATTTTGTATTTTACTTGCATCTTTGGGATGTAGTGAAATGACAAAACACGACGCTGAAAAGGAGTCAGAAAAACTATGGCAACGAAGACTTTAATTTCTCCAGCAAGATGGACTAAATTGAAGTCCACAACCTACTGCAAATCACCCCTAACACACCAAGTGATTTGCAGACATTTCGTGAGTAATTGGATAGCTGCTGGTGCAGGAGCTCCACAGCGAGGTCGCTCAGGAGCTGGTTTATCCATGAACGCTACAGCAAAATAAAGAAGTAGAAAAAAAAAAAGACTTTTTTTTTTAAAGAATAATTAGCTGGGAGGTTAGATAGCTCCTCCCTTCCAGGCGTGACTTTCAGAACAGACTGAGTTTCTGAGCTCGTTTAAGGATATTTCCTCCCCGAGAAACACTTGCTGGAGAAAAGGCAGAGGGAGAAAATATATGCATTGTTTCTTACAGCGTGTTTTCTCATTCCAGGGGTGATGAAGATACCTGGAGGAGCTTTGCACCTGGCAGCTATGTTTTCACCTTTCAAAGAAAAAGAAAGACCATCTTTTAAAGCCCTAACATCACATTTAAGATCCTCTCCACACTGGGCTTGTTTTGCTTGCCTTCCAGCCCTTTCTCCTCCTTGAAGAAGGAATAACTCTTTTGACAGAAAGCTCCCCCAGACAAGCAGGCATGAGAAGGCTGATGCTTGTGGATAAAGCTGACAGTTTGGTCTGGACTCTAGCTCTCATGGGAGCTTTGCTGTTGACTTTAGGTGGACCAGGATTCCACCTATTGCTTGTGTCAAGTTTGGCAAGGATTACTGTCATGAAACTGATCCCAAGGGAAGAAAAAAGACTGCTTTTCTATGCAAGTGCCCCAAATGTCCAATGTATACAAAGAAAACTAGAAGAACCATAAAAAAGACTAATCTTTTAGATGTAGTTAGCAGGCCTGATGATGCTCCCTCTGAGGCTATGGGAGCTGACTTGGGGAGCAAGCACAGTGTACCAACAGGAGCACTTCACCTCTGTCCCTTGTCAGCTTTCCTTTACAGCCATCACAGGGCAGCTATTTATTCACTCTGCAGCTCCAAATGAAAGAAGCCAGAGTGGCCCAGGAGGGATTTAAGCTGGTCACTGCAAATTGATTCATGCAAGTGTCTCTGGTGTGAGGATGTGCTACTTCTTAAGCAGGGAGAGGGGAGATGAAATGAAGAGGTTATATGGCTGCTCTCAGGAGAATGGCAAGCTAACAAGAGCAGATTGGTGTTAATTTAGCTGAGAAAAAAAAGCCTCTCCTCTTTTAGTGCTTGAGGATTTGAGATTCCAGCAACAGGTTGATGAGGTAGGCAGGGGAAGGAGTGGGAGGGAGATCGCTCTTTCTGAAGCGATTGCAGAAGTATGGAAGTAGGTTATGGTAGGTTAGGGAACAGGAAGAAAAATACAGAAGTAAAAGGGAAACACACAAAAAGAGGAGAGCACAAATCTGGGAGAACAGCTGTCTCTGCTGCTTCAAAAGCATCTCCGCTGGGAGAGCAGGGCAGGAAATTGCTGCTCTGCTCCACAAAATTAAAAAAAAAAAGCAGAACTACTCCCACTCTGTAGCAGGACAGATCCCATATCCTTTCTTTCAACAGGCAAACATTAATGTGAAAGAACAGTATGGTTTTGGAGCAGTGTTTATTCTTATCAGATAAGACTAGAGCATGGCAGGAGCAAGCTACAATTTTGTCTTTGTCATCCCAAGAAAACAGGTCCTGTAGCATAATCCCATGCACAATTTGAGCACTTAGAACTGCCAATGAAAAAAGCAGTCCCTTGTCGTGTGCTCCCTAAGTTCTCCTGTCTCATTCAGTGCAAAACCCCTAAATAGCCCTGCCAACACAGACTTGAAAGCCTAACAAGTGTAAACGATTGACTGAGGGAAGGGACAGAAGGTTAAACTGTTCTTTCAAAGTCTTGAGTGTGTGTGAAACTGTGGCCCAAGAAAGACCATTTGAAAAGATAAGAGAATATCCACCTAAGAGGTACTCCTTTCTGGACAGCCAGAAATTTCTGATTAAAAGCTGCATTTAAGAGATGCTAAACATAACCTTGAAAAGAAGTACTGCTTCATATCTGATAACATGACATAGCATGTGGATTTTTTAATACAATATGTCATGTATATGATGATAATAATAATAAAAGCATAGGTGATTTTGAGTCCTTCTGCATCTCAGGGTTATTGTTATTCTGGTTTGTACTGTCAAGATAAAGCAGAAAAAAATGGTTACCCAAGGCTGAATATCCTTGAGAGAGCTAAAGAACAATTTTCTGAAGATGGAGAAAAGGGTAGATTGACACGAGGTAAGAGAGACACCTGCTTTAGTTCTTTTTGTTGATCCAAAGCTTCTGTTGATTCAGGGGATAAAAGATGTCCCCCGATGGGATGTGCCAAGAGACACTTTTAATCTCTTTTTCTTGGTGAGAGAGAGATTCTACTGCCAATCTTGCAGTATGAACTTCGTCCAGTGTTTATTGTGTGAAGAGACAAGATGAAGGGGTAGCCTTACCTGCACTCTGCAGACTTCTTAAATAAAGAATAGAACCTAAGATGCACACCTTTTAATCTTTTAGGAAAAAGATAGAGAAGAGATACAGGTCCAAATCCATACGTTCAAACTATTGCCTATATCTTTGGATCTCACAAGACCCTTATTTTTATTTTAAATGTGCCTGATCTCCTGAAAAATGGGTTGGTTTACTGCAACTCTAACTCAGTGTGGTGAAAAAGAAGCTTTCAAAATGTCAGCTGGTGAAACACTGAGCGAAGCAGAGGCCTGGGGCAGCTTCATCCTAAATTCAGGGCAGAATGAGGTCCAAACACACCACCTGGAAATTTTCATATCACCTCCTGGTCATATAAGGGACATTAATGGCTTCTTATGGCTCTCTTCTGTGGAGGATAGTAGTTGCATTTCCTTCAGCTTCCAAAGAGGTTAACTTGCATGCTAATCCAAACAGTTAACTGAAGTGCTGTCTGGTAGAAAGCGAAATTCATGGCGAAACTAGGTATCTGTTATGCATTCTAATTTACTATCCCTGATTGCAGCAGGAATCAAACAACAACTACAGAAAAAAAAAACCCCAAAAAACCCAAAACAAAGCACAGAGCAGTGAGCAAAGAATCTCTTTGAACTCCCAAAAGCTCTCTGGGCTTTTTCTCTGAAGATGTTCTACCTGTCCTTCTGTATCTGATGGTTTCCTCTTTGTTAGTCTGTTGTTTGCTTCCTCTGTTTTTTCAGTGTCTCTGTCCTTGCAGCAGTTTCTCCTGCAGATATAGAAAATTTCCACCAAAACAAGAAGGGGTGAGGAATCTCAGCTCCTGGGTGCCTGTGCTCCATCTTTGGGGTGTGGAGGTAACGTTTCTACGGTATGAACACTGCCATATGTAAGAGAAATCAGAGCCACTCCCTTGTTTTCTTGCAATTATATTGCAGTGGGGCAGTGTGATGAGACATTTCCCCAGCTGTTGGTTTCAAGTGGTTTTTCAAGTGGTTGGTTTCAAGTACAATTAGACAGCTATGTCACCTTTACCACTTGGAGCTCAAAATGCCAACAGTTCCAGGGTGCAACCACTGGCAAAACCTTATTGCATTTGACTTTGTCAAACCTATTGAATTTTCTGTGGAACACACTTAACCCCTTTGCATCTGGGAGATTGCACCAAACACTTTATCCTAGGCAGAAGAAAACAAAGCAGAACAAAACAAAAAGCAGTGACAAGAAAAAACCAAAATATTTCAAGACTTAAAAGTTCTTGAGTATCTTTGACATTAGAGGAGTGCTCCTGATTTAGCCATCTTTTGTGAAAGCAGTCTACTGAGAGATTTGGACACATAATTTCCTTCTCAATTTTTTTTTTTCCTATAAAGCATTTGGCTTGTCCATTTTTGTATCAGACTCCAATGTAGACTTCTCCATGTTGTCACCTTAGAAGCGGGTCCTCAAAGTTGATGAAAAATTAAGCTCACTTAAATTTATGTTATCTCAGTATACTCTGTATACTCCTGTTTTTAGGGTACTGTTGGATCAGGGCTTTTGCAGTAATTTGGATTTGAAAGTTCTCTTTTCTGAGCTAATTTTCTACATCACATCTGCATTACCCCCAGAAGAATTTTCTCTCATCTTTGATAGAGGCTTTGTGGCCCCAAAATGTCCAGGAGTTTTACAATCATCTTACAACTTATAACTTAATCTCCCCTGTTCCTCATTTAACTTCTCTCTTCAAGTATCATGTCTCAGCTTATATCTTTCCAACTTTGGATGAAGGAACAGCACTGAGCATCAGAGAGAAGCAAACACTGTAATGCTTTTATGAATATTCATCTGTATTTTGAAGGAACTCTGCATCTCCTTGGTTTTAATTTTCACGCCATAAATTTTCTGACAAGTAAAATTTATACAGAAATATTTGCTGAAACAGCATATATTATTATAATAGCATCAAGTAGTACTAGAATGTTAAAATTCAAATGAATAATTGATATTCACATCAAAAAACTGAATCAAAGAATTATCCAATTGAGGCAAGAAGGCATACCATGTGGTTTCTGTGTTAAATTGGATCAGACTGACTGAAGTTCTTTTTTGAAAACCTGCAATGCACTGGTGAGGCCTCACCTCAAGTACTGTGTCCAGTT